>VZTJ01001450.1:260890-282819 GCA_013397795.1 Orthonyx spaldingii
CTTCGCTTCTCCTCTCCTCTCCTCTCCTCTCCTCTCCTCTCCTCTTCTTTGAGGATAGCTCTCTGATATCTCTCTGATAACAGCTGCAGGACCCTGGGACTCCTCCTTGCCCCCTCATCTCTCCCCTGAACAGGTTCCAGCTCTCCCCAGACAGAAAGGACCTGCACTCTCATCTCTTTGCTCATCAAATTGCAAATCAAAACCATGAATTCCCGAGCGGAGCTGCAGCCTCAGGTCGAGTTTCCCATACTTTCAGGGGACGTGGTTGTGACAAAGTTTCTGTGTCACGTTCAGTGCAAATCCTCCTCACCCACCCTTCCACAGGATATGCTGTTAGAGAAGCTTTTCTCAACTGCAAATATCCAAACTAATGCTTAGGAAAGTTTAACATCAGGAAAGAGACTGAGAGCAGCATTTTCCCACTCTCTGTTGGGAAATGGGGGGTCCTGGAGTGGCCCTTTGTGCTTTCTCAGTCGCTGATGACAAAAGGTCACTGTTTGAAAGGTGGCCTGGCAGTTTATCGAGGGGTGACTGCTGGGATGGTTCTGCTACAGCTGCCTGCAGCACAACTTGCCTTTGGGTTCTGGGGGGTTTTCTAGTTAAAAGCAAGGCAAATATTTTAAGAGAAAAAATGGAAATAATTTGAAAACATAACTGTCAATGGGTTTGATAAACTACTTGTTTTTGAAAAATAACTCTTGTGAGACACATTATCACCTAGATTAGACTGGATCAATGCAGTGCCAAGTAAGTGTCATCATGGAGGAAGTTTAAAGATCTGTCATAAAAAGAGACTTGGAAAAAATAGTTCTGAAAAAAATCTGGTTTCTTGTAATGTGCTTTCACTTCTTGTTATTAGAATATAGCTGAATTGTCTTAAAGACATTCAGCATGAGATTTTATATTCTACATTTAAATGAAAATGTGATTTCCTAGCCCCTTACTGAAATGGGATTGTGAGATTAAGGGAACGTTTATCTAGGATCGTTATTTGCTGCTGTCCAAGCAAAACTGACACTGTGTACATGATGGATTTTAGCCTGTGAAATACTGAACAGCTTTGTTGTCTGGCCTACCTGGGCATTTGTAGGATGAAGCTAAAATAGGCAGGGAATGGGGTGGTGGTACAGAGTTACAGATAGAGTTGTTGGTTATATTATCTACCTTACCTTCCTATCACTACATAAGTTTTCCATAGTACATGTCTTCCCTTCCAAAAAGATACTGGATAGAATGTTCGTGCCAGAAGTGAATAAAAGATGAAGATGGAGGAGTTTTGGAAATGGAGAAACAGCGTGGTGTTCACTGACACCAAGACAGTTTAGAAAGAAAATGAGACAGCAATTTTTCTGCCTTTTGACATGCTACCCACATAACATTTCTTCTTAGGTCATATCCACCTTCCTTACATTCTGGTCACCAATTAAAAATCACTCTAAAATACTGATACTTCCAATCAGGACTCTCTAAAATGGTGAACTGTGTGCTATTGCTACCCATTAAAAATGTCATGATTGTCCATTGCTAAAAACATCATTTTTCTTAATCCCTGCTTCAGCCTAGAAGCTCATCCCTGCAGTCAATGCATGGATCAGTAGAGTGAATTCAATGAAATCTAAACTGAGCAAAGTCTGCTGACCTTGACCCCTTCAAAGTCAATACAATTCTCCCAGCAGCCTATGTCCAGGGTGTCTGGTTTAAGTTTTGATCTTGGGAGAGTGATCTTCATCCATTCTCTGGGCTTCTGAATGAAGATGGCATTAAGAAGTTAACTGTGCTCACAGTTTATATTTTAGCATGTTATTTCTTAAGGAACAGGAAACAGTCCCAGATAAAAGGAACTAAATTTAATTAAGCTCCTCAATGTGGGGACACAATGAGTTAAAGTCTTGGGGTTATTCAGACAAGGATGGCACTGCTGCCCCTTGCTTTGGGCTTTGTCATGGAGCCTGAGTCATTCTTCACATAAAAAAGACACAGGGAAAACAAGAAATGACACAACTGGAATTTTTCCTCGTCACAGCGGATGCACAGGGAGAGGAATGATCCAGGCCTGACTCATTCCCACTGAACTTCACCTTCCGTGGGACTCTCTCCACTGCTGGGGAAGCTCTCCAGCGGAGTGGTGCTGGCAGTAAAGAACTGTGCATAAAGAATTGTGTATGAAGAACTGGGAGCCACCAGGTAGAGCACTTTGACAAATGCTCAAGCTGTCAAGAGAAAAGTTTCCAAAGAGTGATGGGAACCAAGAGAGCAGCCTCGCTGGTTCCAGACAACTAATCAGGAAACACCTCTTGTGCTAAACTAATAAAGCCAGGTACTGGCAGGAGTAGGAGCTGCAAAATATTATCACTTCATATTGCTTCCAAACATTTCCAGCCAATAGCCACACAGAGTTAATGATAGGCTCATTTAGCTGCATACCAAACTGTGAGAGTTAACCCTCAGGTACCCAGCAGACAATCACACACAGGACAGTATTTATCATGCTGGAAAATGTTTATAAATTTTAGTTCTCCAAGACAGTAGTTTCAGTTTAAAAAAGTGCTTTTCCTTTCTATTGACCTGTTACTGAGCTAGGAAGAGCACCCGAGCTACCTCACACCCACTCCCATTCCCTTCCCACTCCCAGCCCCACTATTTCCCAGGGATCACACGACCCGGGCTGTGGCAGAGGCTCCAAGCCCATTGCCAAGGGTGGTAGTACCCTGAATGGGATCTCACCAGGCTGGCACATCAAGCATCAGTGTTACTCCTCCAGTTAATCACCGTGCAATTATGTCAGTTATTGTAAGGCAGAAGCTGGATCACAATGACAGAGTGTGTATTGTGAACAGACTTCCACACGTGCTGTGTTTACAATTCAAAATATTCATGTTATCATAAAGTAGCATGATTTTGGTGTTAATTGCAATATTCTTGTGAGAATAATTATTCCACGAAGATGACTTTCCAATTAAGTTTAATACGTAAGTGTTTTCCCCCTCCAGCTGCAGTTGGGACAATAGGTCCACACTTCCATGTTTTCAGAAAGCTCCCACTTATCAGAGATAAGATCCTACCAGCAGAGCCTCTCTCTGAGCCCTGCAGCTGCCAAGAGCAGCACGCCCGGAGCCAGGCCAAGAATTTTAACAGGGATCTTCTGGCCTGTTCTCAATGAAAATTTGCTCCTATGCAGAAAAAAGTGGAATTTCCTAAATTTATGTGTAATGCCTAGTGCAGTCTAAGCACAGGGTGCCCAGAGAAGCTGTGGCTGCCCCTGGATCCCTGGCAGTGCCCAAGACCAGGTTGGACACTGGGGCTTGGAGCAGCCTGGGACAGTGGGAGGTGTCCCTGCCATGGCAGGGGTGGCACTGGATGGGCTTTCAGGTGTCTGTCCCCTCCCTGTGCATGGTCCCACATTTGGTACAAGACCTGCAGTGCTGTGGGCCAGGCTGGTTCCCTCAGTGCAGCCCACAGGAACTGGAGGGATGCTGGTTCAGATCTGGGTCCCAATCCATGCTGTGACCTTCCTGCTGCCCGGCCCAGGGACACCCTTTAAGTGCAGCCCCCCTTCAAGTACCAGAAGGCTCAGGCTGATTTCAACAACCAATACTAATTCAAATTAATGCCAGTGCCTTCTGGCACTAACTGGGCATGAGAGCCAAGCATCCTCCCTGCAGTTCCCTGAAACCTTTCTATCCTTTCATAGCTCAGTTCTGTGTCCTTCCAGTACCAACAGGCCTTGTCTGTGTCCTTGGACTAAAAGGCTGTTCTTCATTCATTGATTTTTTAATTGTTTACTTCAAAATACCTGGAAACTCTTTCCATTAAAGCAAAAGTCTGTTCCATTTGCACAGCACATGCCAGCAATTATTGCTCTTGGTGAGCATTCAGGGTTTCATGATTTCAGACTTTTCTGTCACCACATGTTAATGACAAGGTTTGAACCAAACTTTGGTTTAACTTCCAGTTTTACCAAAGCCTCTGTTAAGTTACAGTCTTAGCTCAGGTAACTGAGTTCACGTTCCTGACGCATCACTGTGAGGCTCTTGGAAATGTTCCTGCAGATACTTTCAGCTCAGGCTCGAGAGGTCTGGGCTGTAGCTGCAGAGGATTCCAGTTTCTGCCCCTATGACACAGCATGGAGCAGAGATTCTGCCCCACATCTGAAAACTTGGGTTTAACTTGTCAGAGACGTAATGGATGAGGCTGCACAGTGCGAGATCTCCACCTGAATTTGGTGTACACTTTATGTACAAACACAGCCTGTTTCTGCACTAAAAAAGTTCTCAGTGAACTGGCCTAACCATTAGTTTCCTGCTGACTTGGCCAATACCAATCTTCTGTTGAGTTTTGCTAAAGTGTGGATATGGAAGATCCTAATAATAGGCAAGGAAATGAGTCTCCCCTCCAAGCACTGAAAGACAAATGTGTGCCCATGGGAAGTGTTGCTAACCGTCCGAAGAGAAAGCCCAAATTAAACCAGAAATTGTCCAGAAACCTGTGACCCAGCCAGTGAGCAAATTAATCATCAAAGCAAACATCTGATTACTGCAGTTGTAAAAGGTGCACGATATTAAATTTGGAATTTGGGACCTTTGTTATTTATGAAGAGAGCCTGGCCCTCAGTGCCAGCTATCTCTGTCAGCAGCATGACAGACTGTCAGCTGCAGTAATCACAGACATGAAATGCATGTTTTGCTCATAATGCCAGAATCCCCTAAAACTGCGACTGCAGGTAAGTGATAGCATTTATCATTCCCTAATCTCCGGCGTAAATCAGGAATTCAGTTTTCAACCACATGAGATATAGGAGGGAGTTGAAAGCCAAAATACAAGTAGGACCATGTATCACCATTTCTGATTAGCTGAAAGTGGAGGACAAGTGGAATGAAAATTCATTCTTGTGGATTACAGTTCTTGTGCAGTCCAATTCCCTCTCATAATTTAGACCAACATTAATGCTCCCTTTATCTTTGCTCTGGGCTGCTGAGAAGATGCAGAGCTTGTCTGTCAAGCTTGGACTTGCTTTAAGACTATTATCTAAAAAAGTAGGAAAGCCATAAATAGTGCTTTGATCCTTTCAAACACAAACAAAATGCTGTGAGGGTGCAAGGGACGTGTATTTCTTTTCACACGGAGGAAACTGCCCAGCAGAGCCTTGGTTGTGCTCTGAAACACAGGTTGGGATTTTTGGAAGCTCTCAGCTGTGTCCTGTGGTCCCACCAGCCTCAAAGGGAGCTTTCCCATTCAGTGAACTGGATTTACTCCAAACTCAGAGCTTGGCCTTTCTGGGAATCCTGCTGCCCCCAGCCAGCGTGCGCTGACAGAGCTGCCAGGAAAGACTTTGTGGCATTTCAGGCTCCTTTTCTAATTGCTCTGAAATACAGCTGGGGAGCCAGGCCTTGGGGCTGGAGTGCTTGGAGAGAAGGCAGGGGTTCAGGACTGGGCTTACCTTGGAGAAATGCAACTGGATCCGGGTCTTTGGATGGACACTCCTCTTTGCCCCTCCTACCAGGAGTTGATGGAATGCTGGGGTCCCTCTGGAAGACTGGGCTGCCCCAGGCAGGGCCACCCCAGTGGGGCTGCAAGCCCACAAGCTGCACTCCCCTGTCACTGCATATTGTCCTGTGCTTTAAGATTTAGAGAGAGTTAATTCTTGCAGTGGTGATTGCACACTGTGCAAGAAGGGGAAGATGTTCAGGAAAGTCTCATGGCAGCAATGCCCTGCTGAGGTCAGAGAAGCAGCAAGTAAAGTTTGCCACAAGTGTGGGATTCTCAGGACATCTTGGGAGAACCCCTGAGCTCCGTGCTTTCCGAATGCCAGTGTTTTTACAGGATAAAACATTAAACACGTCAGTCTATTATGATCCCTGCATGAGCCATTCCAGAAACACCTCCTGGGTGCTCACAACTTTGCTTGCTGTTGGCAGCAGCTCTGTCAGGCACGTCCTCTGGGAGCCTCAGAGCTGAAGGGGAAATCTGAAATGCTCCTGATTCAGGGGATGGAGACACATTGCAAAGATAGTGCACCTACACATGCCTCCAAAGAGAAATACTGAATAAAAATCCACCTTGATGTGCTCTTGAATTGCAAAAGCCTTCTAATGCAGCCTGTGCCCATGATTTATAACAATGACTCATAATATTGCATTATACTTAATATGATGTAACACTGATGCAAGATGCCATTTGTGGAATTTCAATGTCACAGGGAAAAGGAGAGGAGGGAGCAGTCTGGTCATGTACCTTGCTGTGCTGTCAGAATGAAATGTTTACAGCCAAAATGCATAGAGCCTTTCAGTATCTATTTCGCTATTTTTTAGCAGGATAACCTGGAGAATAACATTTTTATTTCCTGGAGCATAAATATATCTCAGACTACATTATTGTGTTACTCACAGTAATTTAATCAACTTTATATTTGAGAAGACAAATTTGCTAACAGACAATTCAGTCTTGCAATTATACCCCCTCACATGGAAGTTTGCAGGGCAAGTGAGGATTATGCCTTTAAATTAATTGAAGCTTTATCTCTCTTTTCTGACCCAGCTGTTATGAATTCTCCTCCTGTTCTCACTGTACTGCTTGCTCCTTCCTGCAGTGAATCAGCATTTCAGGAAACACTAATTCAAAGAGGAAAGACACCCTAAACTCTGCTTCTGAAGGTCAGAAATCGCTGCTCTCCAGGAGGTTTGACAAATGAGGTGCTGCTCTCGGGCTGCTCGGGGCCAGTTTTGTAGGGTGTATGTGACCCCTGCTCGGAACTCTGCCCCTTCCCTCCCAGGCAGCCTGAGGACTTGGAAGCTGCGCTACGAAAGCGAGTCCTGCTGGCTTGTCACCCGGACAGCGAGAGAAACAGAGTCAGGGCCCTGTCCTTTAGCAGTGAGGGAAGCTGCAGGAGCCCCTGGCACCCCAGGCTGTGTTTGTGGGGTGGGAGCTGCTGGGAATGGGTCGTGTCTCCCACGCTGCTCCCAGGGGCTGCCCCTTGCTGCATCCTGGGCGTGCACACAGGCGTTTTCCAAGCTCTGCACTATCCAAGCTGCTAAGCAAAGGAACATGGATGTTCTCCACCTATGACCCTTGAAATCCTCCACATTTGACACCCTTGGTTGTCCCATTTCCAGCAAGAGCTGACAGATTATAGAATCACAGAATATCCTGAGCTGGAAGGGACCCTCAGGGATCATCCAGTCCAAGTCCTGGCCCTGCACAGACACACCAACTCTCTCACCCTGTGCCTGAGACCATTGTCCAAAGGCTGCTGGAGCTCTGGCAGCCTCGGATCCGTGCCCATCCCCTGGATAACTGCACCAGTGCCCTGACAGAGCCATATGCTCAGGATGCTTTGAGGCTGATGCTGGCACTACAGGGAGCAGAGAGACATTGCCTGGGTAAAACAAGACTGTGAGAGGGTGGAAAGTCTTGAACTGAGGTCTCCAGAAATCCTGGATCAGGTTTTCCCTGGTGGTTCTCTGTTGGTTTATATTGTGCAGTCCTCCCTATGCCCAGTCTTCCCAGTAAGCCCAGCAGACCATTCTCACCCACCAGGATGGAATGGATGATTTTATCAGTGGTTCTCAAGAAGACAACTCGATACTGATGGATCTGTGCTTTCCTAGAGGGCACCCTGAACCACCTGCAGCCAGTGCCACCCTGAGGAAGGACCTTTCCTCCGGTGGGCACCAGGTGAGTGGGCACAGCACAGTGTCACATTGCAAGACCAAAGAAGTAGCGAGGGCTGACTTTTGAACAGCCTACAGGTGATGGTAAGAAATCAATAAGAATTGATTTATTTTTGGAAGTCTGGTAGGTGCCAGTCTGTCTCCTAAGTGCATAAATATCATCAAAACCTAGCCACAGGCGACTAAAACAAGACAAGAATTTGTAGCCCAGAGGAAAGCCACCATGAATAGATTGTGTGGAGGCTGATAAGATCCATACTGCTCCAAAATGGAGAGTTCCACCTCACAACAAGACTGTCTTTGTTGTGGAAGAGTCAGGTTGTGAGAGTCCTGGCGTGCCAAATACCTGTAATGGTCTCCCCTGCCAATTGTCTTTAAATACTGTGATCTTTCACACAGCAGCAAAGCCTGAAAGAAATCTCTCTAGCAAAAACATCATTTATTCATTCACTACAGGACAGTGGAGTAACAAGCCTCTCCTCAGTCCTGTTCCTCTTTCTCTCCCCCAAAGATTTCAAACAGAGATTTGTTCGAACAAAGATCGGTAATTTTGCTCTGTAAGGGATGCAATAAATAAAGAAGCGCAGAAATATCTCTAGATCAGAACAGTTCCTGAGCCTGCTGGAGAAATGGCAGATGGCCAGAGATAGCACAAACCGCTGCTCTCCCAGATAACAATGTGGAGAGCTGAACCTTCCAGGCACGAGCTTTCAGGACAGCAAACTGTGCACAGAAAGGTGAGAAACACAAGGAGCCTCTCGGGGAGGCTGGGGAGACTGCTGGAGCTGGACTTCCCACAGCCAGCTCCAGGACCAACAGCCCTCCTCTACCCAAGGTCCACACCTGGGGGATAACTGACGCAAAAAATGCAACTTTTCTATTTGTCTGTGGTTTTGAGCTTTGCACTGGGGAAATGTTTCTAGCCAGTAGGCAGTTCCAGCTATGTTTGCAGTCTGGTGTAGGCTGGTGTGTCATTTCCCAGGAGTCTTTTACTGCCAGCACCCATCAAATACAAGCAGAGCTTTCAAGGAAGTAGCTTTCCCACAAAGGTGAAACTCCTCTGCTATTTTTTGTTTCACTGGATCTGTGCTTGTATAGCAGAGCAGGCTGTGGGCGTTGGTGTTTTACCAAGCTTCTCAGGATGTGCCTTCCTGCTACCAGAAGCTAAGTAATAAAGATCTCAGAACATTTGTTTAGCGAATATTAATGCTCAATCCTTGAGTTATTCTCAGAATTCAGGGTTAGTTTTGCTGACATTGAAATGCAAATTTTCGCACCAGAGAGCCAGACACAGGCATTTGGGATACTCCACAGAGTAAAACTCATAATCTCACCTATAAAACTCCTACAGTAGCATTCAATTAAAGAAGGGTTAGGCTTTTGTTTGGGGTGGAAATGGCTCTTCTTCAATACAATCTGCTTGGCTCCAGCAAAACTGGAGATGTCTCAAAGCCTACAGGTAATTACCACAACAAAAATAGTACCCACAAATTAACTGCTGTTCCCAACTTCCTTCTCCCATTTGCTTCTAAGTCACACTCACATCATGCTGAAATCAGGACTATTGCACAGGAGGGCAGACAGGAGGAGGCGAAAGGAGAGCTGAGGAAGCAGGGGATTGACATCCCTGAGATGGGATCAGCAGAACTGCTGAGGGAGAGCGCTGCTGGGCTGTGCCCGGCCGTGTGGGGAGCACACGGACGCCCCTGACTGTTCCCAGCTTCTGGAAGCCGGAGCCACAGCACCACTGGGCCTGCCCTGGGAATGCCTGACCTGCAGGGATGTGAGGAGCACATCTCAGACCAGGCTGGGTCTTGCCCCTGCACCACTGGGGATCAGAAACACGGCCCAGGTGGCAAACCCGGGATGTCCAGCACCCAGGATCCCCGGAAACCTGTGTGTGGGAGCTGCTGGATTCCTGCCTTGCCCAGTGCTGCTGCAGCAGCTGCTGCCAGTCCCAAAGATGGGCTGGGGGCGGGAATCCTGCTGTGCCAAACCCAAACCTGTGTCACCCTGTGATCATAGTGTGATGGTGCCTCAGCCCAGGGTCTTTCTGCTGAAGCCTCTTCCTCCTTGCAGGGGTAGCTCTCACACAAAGAGTGAGGTTTGAACAGTGGGGTTGAAAATGATCCCTTTTCAACTGAGTGAGACATTCATGTCTCAACCTGACAAGACTCCCGCTCACCCACACAGTAGCAGGCGGCTTTTTACCAGAAGTACCGTTTGACTTCCCAGATAAAATGTTTGTTTGACTTTTTTCTTTTTTACAGCTGCAAAGAGCAACATTTAGACAAATATTTGATGAGCAGATGGTCCAACAACCTGCAGAAGTTCCTACTCATCTACTGTGAATGCTGTCGGCATGGAAGACCTGAGGTCCTCCTGCACCAAAGCCATTCCCATCCCGGGATGGACACGGCGAGAGCCGGACACTCACCTTGCGCCCGGCCTCGTTGTTGTGCAGGTTCATGAGCGTCCTGGCATTCTGCTTGATCTCGCGGGCGTCCACGAAGACCTTGGCGAAGCCGATGCCGTAGCGGATGTCGGCCGAGCAGCCTCCCCATTTCCAGCCCTCCTCCTTGTGGTACTGGCCCTGCTTCTCCTTGTCGCAGCCGCAGTCGCTCAGGTTGCCCTGCGTGCAGGCCGCGGTGATGGCGTGCGCCACGCCGGCCGCGATGATGGCATAGGTGAAGGCGGCCTCGCGGCTCCCTGCAAGGCAAGCGGGCCGTGAGCACTGGGCACAGACATGGCAGGGCAGGGAAACAGCAATTCCTGAGGGGCACAGATACAGCAGGGTAGGGGAACAGCAGTTCCTGAGGGGCACAGACACAGCAGGGCACAGGAACAGCAATTCCTGAGGGGCACAGACATGGCAAGGCACAGACACGGCAAGGCACAGGAACAGCAGTTCCTGAGGGGCACAGACACGGCAGGGCACAGGGACAGCAATTCCTGAGGGGCACACAGCACCAGCTATTCTTAGGAGTGCCGCAAATCCGCAGGCGTAAGCAGGTCTCTGTTTCTGAGTATCGATTGTGGTGGATGCTCATCTCTACAGCAATAGCTCTCCATGGGGCAGGAGGAGATCAAGTGTTGTTCTGGCAGCCTCAGCTCTACCTTTTCAGATGCTGTTAGAAGTAGACAAACTAAATATCTTACAGCAAAAGTGTGGGGTGGCAAATGCTCTAGCTCAAAAAAAAAGAAAGAAAGGAAAACAAAATAGGTGGGCTTAGGGGTTAATTTGTTAAAACACCCATATTCAACTTTTTAAAAATTCAGCTCAGAAATAGGATTTTATTTAGAAATTTAATTCTACACTAAAAGGCGTTTTTACAGGATGGCGACTTCTGTTGGACTCTTGTTCTGAAAACATTTTAAATTAACTGGAATACTTTTTTCACATTGGAGGTGTCGAGAAGTTTTCAACATTGACATCTGTGCTGACTCAATGAAATAAGTCTTGGATTTAATTTCAAAATTTCTCATAAAATGAAGAAAAAATCCTGACCTGTTGCAGGCACCGTGACCAGAGCAAGGTGAAGTAACAGCCTCACCAGAGGGTTGTGAGGCAGAGGTTGGGACAATATTGCTTTGTGCAATAAGGCCATAATGACAGGTTTCTGTTTCTTGAGGGGGTGTTCTCACTTTAAATCCACAATTTAATTTCTCTTTTTGAAGTTTTGCTGCATTCTGGTGTGTGGATTTCCCACGTGTGAACCCTATGGGATCTGTGAGAGTTTTGGAACCAGTTCAGCTGAGAGGGCCCTTCAAAGACTAAGGAGGTTTGCAGAGATTGCCTGTGTGTGTCAAACAGCCCTTCAAAAATTTCGGATCTCCCAAACCAAGAACTTGCCCCTACTCTTATTTCTCCAATGACCAAAGGTACCCTGGCATCAACAGGATCAGAACCAGGCTCTTAATTAGGAGAGCGCAGATGGGAAGATCCGCTTCCCTTCTACAGCTGCCTGCCAGTTGAGTCCTGGCAGACCTCAGCTGCTGGCAAGTGCTTGTTATCCATGAAACAAGCCCATTTCTGCTGTTCATTGGATTTCACAAAGAAATAATCACTTGGAAAAGAAACCATACAAGCACTCAGCCTTGGCTACATGGCTTTCGTGTAATATGATCTGGATTTCTCTACTTGTCGCTTTTAATGATAAATGTTCACTTCCTTACGTCGAGGAAGTAAAATGGAAAACAAGATGACATGACCACAATCTGTTAATAGCCAACTTCGTGCCCTCTTTGAGCATAGGCAATATTCCCTAATGCTGCTACGTGCAGCATTTATTAAGGAACTTATAGTCAATTATCAGACTTCCTCAAAGGAGTCCTCATCTCTCCTTATTTAAAAAAAAGAAAAATCATAAAGTGTTGAATCGTTTTGACTGCGGAAGTTGCAGATGAAGCTTTCTAGAACTCTTGGCTTTTTATGAAATCTGAAAGTGGTAGAGAAATCCCAGGCTTTGGGTGTATTTGGATCTGTGCTCTCAGAGCCTCTGTGGCCACGTGGGGAGACCAGAGGAGGCAGGGGGAAGTGGGGTCCCAGCCCAGCACCAACCAGGGCAACTTTCCAGTGCCTCCTCCAGTTTACACTCATCAACACCCTCTATCAACACTATTTTAAACACAACACTATGAAAAATGCCCTGATAAACAGTGTACAATAAGAAGTCCCAGTTTTTCTCTCAGAGGGGAGCAATGCATCACACCAGGTTTCTGTTCCGTGAAGCAGCAAATGAGACATAGTCAAAAACATTTTTGAGTTGAATTTACATTTTTTTCCTTCAATTTTGATTGGATCATTTTTGTTCCAACACAAGTCATTTTCAAGATCTAGAATAAAAACCACTGGGAGATTACTTTAATCTGACATACTCAGCATTGTAAAGACTGAGCAGCTCTTTTGCTTTTTAGAGGGGAGAAAAATGCAGTGTAGAAAATATAAAATTAGTACAAGCAGAGTTAGAAAGTAGTGTCAAGTTTGATTATAAATTACATTACATAAATTATTTTATAAGTTTGTCTTATCTGGGGGAAAATCTTAGCAGCTTTTAAAAACTCAAATTTAGGAGATTACAAGGTAAACAAAGCAAGTGCCTGGAAGAATTGACCCAGGTAGGAAGTGCCTTGGCACTTGTGCAGTGATGATAGAGTGATGTGGGTTTGTCAGGCCTGCATCAAACTTTTCCTGTTCTCCATAAATGATTCACATTTTTAAGTCTCATTCCCCTGGTCTGGCTCACAGAAATGTCAACACGGGAGGGAACCTCAGTCTGAGTCTCTTCTGTGACAGTGCCTGAGGTCCCAGAGGTTTGTGACCAAACAGGGTAACCCAAGCACGGGTGTGCGCCTGCCACTTTTAAATAGAAATTCTACTCCTCTACTTGGGATTTCAGCAGAGAGTTGAAATCCCTGGAGGATTTCAGGGGGAAACATGGCTTTACCAAGGAAACCAGGCAGCCTGGCAGCCTATGGCCAGGCAGCTGCTCTTACAGAAGTTAGACAAAGATGGAGAGTCATCTGTCAAAGGATCATGGAATCCCAAATGGTTTGGGTTGGACGAGACCTTAAAGCTCCTGTCATTCCACCCCCTGCCATGGGCAGGGACATTTCCACTACTCCAGGGTGCTCCAAGCCCCGTCCAACCTGCCCTGGACATGTACAGGAATTACAAGCTGTCCTTTCAGCTCCCAAATCACACATTCTTCTCCTTATCTCAAACAAACCATGGCAAACACTCCAGAGCTCACTCCAAGCACTGGGAACTCCAGAGCAGGATCTGGCAGTGGTCAGAGGTTGCTCTGGCCATTCCCAAGGCTGGTGACCTGACGGGTTTGCAGCCACGGCCGCAGTTCCAGGGCAGGGCTGCAGCCCCACGGGGGATGCTTGGGCTCGGGGCAGCTGGGCTGGGGCTGGGGGCCCGGGGGCAGGGGGGCACCCCCTGAGACTGGCAGCGAGCTATGAGCACTGACATCCGCCCAGTTCTGCTCCTCATCCACACCCGGGGCTCTCGCCAGCCCAGCAAGGGCTTCAGGGCTGTGTGGCCACGGGGGCTTTTCTTCAAGGGCTGGACAGAAACATCTTCCTGCTTTCCTTCTGTGTTTCTGACCTTCAGGAAGGGATGCAGCACATGGCAGCTCCATTTGTACTGATGGCAGAGAGCTCAGCATCGATGGCTTCCAAAATTTCTGCAGCTCCATCTGCTGATGCAAATCCTCCTCCAGAGCACTGCAGCCCTGTCTGCAGACCCTGCACTGGGCAGTGCCTCTTCCCAAGCTGTCTGTGCCTTTGTCCCTGGGCTCTGCACAGTCAGCCACCACCACGGAGTGCCAGATGCCACAGGGGGAAGCACTGAGAGCATCACAGGTGAGTGCAAACACAGACACTACCAGGCCAGCTGCTCTCCCAACACTGAGCATCGTTATACACAACCCATGCACACCTTGGAGCCTTCATTCTGCAAACACTCCCAGGCATGCCTCTGATTTTGGAGATGAATGTTTGCTAGACTGGCTTTTGGCTGATCAGCCTGTCTATCAGCTGCACAGAGTGCTCTGCATTCTGGTTTTATTTTAGCTAACGTCATTTGGGTTTGAGTTTAATCTTTAAATTTGAAAACTTTGTGAAAACCTCATTCACACAGATTAGAAATGGGAACTTAGTTTTTAAAAGAAGTGCAATATCTTGATGTTGCTTGGGAAACAGAGCCTAAACCTGCAAAATACAGAGTGAACTTACTTGCAGGAAGTCAGTAGGTGCTCAGCAGTTTGGGATCTAAGGGTGTTCCTAAACAGCCTGTCCTGCCCTATCAGTCCCCCTCGTAAATTGACTAAGCTGTGAAATAAAAAAGAGACAAATTTCTGTTTATCTCACTGGAAAACATGGGCTGTATTTTCTGCTATTTAAAGCCAAAGGGTCAGAGAGGGAGTTATCTGCAGTGACATGAGCTGAAATATGATTGGGAAAATATAAAGATGGAAAACACAGCGTACCTTGCCAATTATGTGCCACAGCAAACATTACTCCTCATCTCTCCATAGAGCCCATAACTCACAGCCTGGAAAAACGCAGAGCAGAACCCATCCCCTGCCTGCTTTGGGCTTTGCCTCCTCCTTCTTTGGTAGACTATGTATGGTCTAGCAGGTTTTTTTATTTTCTTTAACCTAGCCTGAGTGATTAATAAGAATGGTAGCGTAAAAAAATCATTGAAGTACCCTCTTCCTAATTTTTTCTTCCCCTTCTGTTCAAAGTTTGGGGGACTGGTGCCTTAAAATACTGTATTTGGTTGAAATGAAAATGACGGTTCCCTATAAATCAACAGTGTGGCTTTACAAAGATTAGTACCAATAAATAAAATATAGAGTAGCTATAAGAGGCATTCAAGACTCTGGGGGGTTTAGTCCCTGCCCACTTTCATGAGGTAAAGTTTCTTTCATCGACATGTGAAGCTCTTGCAGAGGAAACACTCTGGCTGAGTTTCGATTACTTTTTAAAATACCCTCTTTATGAAGTCACTACTCAAGGCAGGTATACTACACAAATCAGAGCCATTATTCTGGAGTTCAAATAATTCTCCCCTTCGCAGAGGGCTCTGAAGCCCTGCCTGGGGAGCGCCCTGCACTGCTCCTGCCCTGGGAGAGCTCCCACCTTCCCAAGGAGATGCAATCTTTCTGTTTCTCTGGGACATGTACTCACAAGACACATCTGAAGGCAGGTATGAAAACCTTGTGATGGGAATTCCAACTGCAGTGACCTTGGGGCAATGTTTTATCTTACAGTGACAGTCCCTGCTGAGAAAGATTGACTTTTTGGCATAAAGCAGCTTTGAATGATCAGGCCATATTTCAGCCTGGCCTCTGTTTTGCCTGCGAGTAACTGTTCTCCTGCAAGACACTGACTGTACAAACTGGTTGTAAGGGCTGGAAACCTGGCACAGAAATTCCTTACTTGACTAGATAGAAAGACTCCTGTTAATGACATTTTTTTTCTGTGCATCTTGGGGGTTCATAACAGCATTGGTTCAGAAAACAGAGTATTTATCAATCTTTCCTCTAAACACTGACCAAACCAAAGTGCAGCAGCACTCAGAACGTAGTTTCCTCCAGACCTATGCAGGTCATCTTCCATGCAATATAAAAACAACAAGGATTTTCCTGCCAGAGCTCCAGGAGAGTTTGGACACTGCTGCCAGAGATGCACAGGGTGGGATTGTTGGGGTGTCTGTGCAGGGCCAGGGGTTGGACTCTGTGATCCCTGAGGGTCCCTTCGAGCTCAGGAGATTCTGTGATTCTATCAGTGGTTGTTCACTTCATCTGCTATTCTGGAATTCAAACAATCTGACTTTAAAACCTGGCACAAGAACCATGGCAGTGTTTAAAATCAAAATGTTCCCTGAAATAATTGAAGATTAAATCTGTTCTTCCACACACCTGTACTGGGATGCTTTCAAAAGTACTTGTCTATAACACAGTGACAATATAAGCATTTACTCATAGCTTTCCTGTTAATTTTTCTGTTAAATCTACCCGACCAGAGAGGAAAATGTCCTAGAACTTCTTCTCTTTTCCATACCAGCGGGAAAGCTGTTCCTGGCAGCTCCTGACCACATCAGTGAAGAGTTTGGTTGTAGGACAGTTGCCATTTCTTTCAACAGGCAGCAGTGGGAATGCCCCTCTTCCTTAAACGTTGTTTGAAGCCATAGAAGAAAAGTTGATTTTAATATCTGGAAACCAAATCACTGCTAAATTCAATCCAGTGTAGACTCAACAGTGCAGAGAATCAAGGGAAGCCAGCAGGCTCTCCTGGTTTCCTGTGTGCATCAGGGCACATCTGGGATGACCCCTGATGTCACATCGGGCACAGCCTGCAGAGGTGCCGAGCTGGCTGCTGTGCCCACAGCTCTGGGACCAGCTTGTCCATGTGGATTCTTCTGACTGCAGCTTTCCTTATTCCCAAGAGTAATGTCAGGTGGGTGAAGGTATCCATGTAATCACACTGAAGCATTTTCCAGGGTAGAAGAGAGCAAAGAATTGATGCATTTTAGTAAGGCCAGGATGAAGACCTGGCTGAAATGTGTTGCTGTAATGTTCTTTGCAGGTCACCACTCACAGCCCTCGGGACTCCCTCCATCCTCCCCCAGGCAGGGTCCTTGCAGCCTCTGCAGGGTGTTGTGCCTCTCTTCTCTCAGATCTGTCCTGAGGAGAGTCTCCACCTTGCTGTGTCCCTCTGGAGCAGTGCAGTCGAACAGTTTGTACCATTTCACCTTCTCATTTAACAGTGGCAGCACTGCTGACTTGTGGCAGAAGGAGATGGGTTTTCATTTTCCTCTATGATGCCAGTGTGGTGCTGTCCTCCAAATCCCATGAGATGTAGGTGTATCCCAAGGCAATCCTTTGAGGTAACAGCAAAGTTTCTGCTGAACACCTGCTCGCGAGTTTGCACCCTGCAAAACGGGCCATGGAGGCACCTGATGAGAAGCCTTTGCCACAGCTCTTGCTCTTCCTCTCATCCAGCAGAGCCCAAATCTGATTTTCAGACTCTCTCAAAGGCATCTCTGGCTGTTCAGATCCTTAGGCTTGAACCATATTTCACCTGCAGACAGACAGGCAGGAGGTTTTTGGCCTATCCTGCTTTAAAAACCTTGGTTTTGATTGTGGCCGTCCTCAGGAACAGAACTGCTGACCGCCATGGTGAATATATTTGGTTTTAAGTGTGTCCATAATTGCAGTGTTGCGTCATCTCCATGGTTATTTTAAAAATTCTCTCTGCAACTTTACATTATTAATAAGGTGTCTGTGGAATTGTCTAGAACAAAGCTGCTTGTGTCGATCTGGGCTGCGCCTCCATCCTCTCCTGCCATGCCCGGCCCAGGGCCTCGGTGGGAGCAAACTGGTGGCACTTTGTCACTGCTCAGCTGTCACCAGCTGCCACTCTGAGACATCCACAGCGTGTCAGAAGGGGGGAGTCGCTCTTTGGAAGGACAAACCAGATAAAATGACCCAGGAAACGCAGAGTGTGTGCTGGGCACTGGTGGGAAGCCCACTGTGACGAGTGGGAAACTCAAGCCTGTGATCACAAATATGCTCCAGGATGAATTTAAATGGTTGTTTACTGTAACTCTGCAAATAAACTCTACAAATAAACTATCACTGCACTGGAAGATGGATTATATGGGAATTTTAAAAAAATGCTCACATACTACAGGTTAGAACAGGGAAATATTGTTTGATGCTTTCCTTCTAGAGAATTCCAAGTGTTTCAATAAGGTTAATATCCCTGTTGCCATTTTAAAGATAGGAGAAGAGGAACACAGAAGAGATTGCCATGATCCCTCAGCTACACAGAAGCAGGGCCAGGAGGAGAATCACCCTGAGCAGCAATAAGAGAATTTAAATAATTACAGTACATTTGCATAACATTCATAAAATAGATTACCCAGCAAGGGCAAAGGGAAAGAAACCCGGATTTGAAGAGATTTGGCTCAGTGTGCCATCAAAACTGTGGGTTGGGAAATAGATCACAAGGATCTCTGGTACCTAAGGGAACTTATTTGTATGGACCAACACACACAAACCCTATTTCCATAGGAGTTGCTCAGGCACATCCTCCCAGGCTGACGTGAGCCTCTGCTGGCTGCACACGCCCGAGCCTGGCCAGCACAGCCCCATTACTGTCACTGCAGTCACACCCCGATCACAGAGCAGCCCATCAGTGCCACTCCAGAGGCAGAGAGCAGCTCCTCTGCGAGACGAGGGATGAGGTCATGTGTGGCTCACTACGAAGGTGCCCAGGCAATAACTCTGAGGATGCACTTGCCTGGAAGGCACAATCAGCTGTCACATGCCAGGGAGGGCACGGGGCTCTAGGGGCTGTTGGAATGGTATTTTGTAACACTCCATGTCAAAGGCTAATTAGAAAGCAACAAGGGTACACTATCTTCACCTGATGATAGCCTGGATTGCTCTGGGGCTCTGTCACCTTGAAACACTTCCTGCAGGGGTATATGGTCCTTCATGTCACACAGATCTCTCTTGCCTACTTAGGGTAAGGCCGTCAGGCCTGATCTCCTGTTTGTGGGCACCAAATTTGATTTATGGCTTTATGGCACACAGGTTGTACCTTTTTTAACCAAAGCAAAATATTATTTCTCTGGATGGTAACCTGGAGCACACCCTGACAGAGATCCTTGGGAAAGAGCAGGAGATGCTTTTTCCTTAGAGCCACAGAAAGATGAGCTGTGTCAGACATTCAGAGTTTCTACACCTGCTGATAGGGAAGAAGCAGAAGAACCAGGAGACCACCTGAGCAGGAACAGTTACATTAAAATATTGCATGGGGTTTGAGAGCCTGAGTAGTTTTTTCCTTGGAAGAGCAGGAATGTCTGTGCAAAAGAAAAATTCATTAGATTTCAACTCTCCGTGATTTTTATTAAAGTTTACTTTAAAATTAATATCTATAACCTGTTTAAATTTGAAGGTTTTGTTATTCTTTAAATGAATTTTATGGAGTTTTGTAATTTGGATGCCATTCAACTCTTGAGTCTGTTCTGAAACCAACGAAGAATTTGCCCTATCCATCTTAGCCTCATAATGGATAGATAGAACATATTAAGAGTTATCACCTCAAAGACAGATCAAAGTCTACTTCCTTTAATATTGACTTTCTTTAAAAGGACCTAAATATAACCCACTAGCTAAATAATTCAATTTTCGGAGGGAGGGAAGGAACTGAGAGCATGTTTACACAACAGACCACAACAACTCCGCAATTTTGTAATTTCTGGGAGAAGAAAAACCTTTCTCACATTTTCTGTTTAAGGAAATGTTACTCTTAGACTAAATGAGCCCAGACCTGTCAGCCATCCAAATGGACTCTTCACTGACATAAGTGGCAAACACTTGCCTGCATTGCTGACAGCAAGAGCTCAGTTCAAGGAACAGAAGCAATGAGCTAATCTGAATAAATGCTCCATTTTCAGATGTTTCTCAATGTTGTGCAGGGGGCTTTTTAGCTTCCCTGCTTGAGCCACTCTGATTATCAAAGGTGTTGAAAGGCAGGGCTTTCAAACCAAGTCATGTTGTTCTCTTCCTGTTCTTTCCTTACATATCCAAGTTTTGGGAAACACCTATCAGCATGCACTGATGTGATAAAACATGCTCGGTGTTCTCAGGAGCTCCAGAGCACCGTGGCAAGGCTGCATCTCTGTGTTTATGGGAATGCCAGGAGTGAGGTGCTGGGGACATATCCCGGCTATGATTGAGCAGTGCCTGGGGCCAGCCCATCCAGAGGGCTCCCCCGCAGCTGCTCCTGTTCTCTGTGCTGCCTTCTGCCCTCATGGAACATCCATGTTTTCTACCATGCTAAGCCGCGTTTGATGGGGTTTCTGGATTTTTGCAACTTCATTTTACATGGGGAAGAGACTGGAAACCCCAGATCCTTCAGCTTCTGGATGTGGAATGCTGTGCTGTGAGTGATTAATGTTCAGTGGTGGCTCTAAAAAACACTGGCCTGTATTTGGGGAACACATTCCTTGGTCTTTGCATTTCAAGTGCTGTGGAATCAAAAAAACCCCGAGTAAACTCCACTACTGTGTTTTGTAGGATATGGGTATGAGAGTTTTAACCTCAGCCCCATTTTCTCAGGTATTTATATTTGTTATTATCAATGCTGCTTAGGTTAAGAATTCTGATATATTTTGTACTGCTGCAATAACTGAAAACATGGGAAATGGAGGTGGGATCTTCTGTCAGTTGATTGGAACAGCGTTTGTAAATGCCCTGGCATTCCCAAGCAGAACACACCCACTCTCCCTCGTGGCAGAGGGCACTGGGTACAGCTGCTGTAGGGGAACTGTTCTGTGAGACTGATGGCTGAGACTGAGCCCCAGCAGGTACAAACAGCAGCCAGCATCCCTGGGGAGATGCCTGCACCCAGAAGTGCAATTCCAGCTCTGCTCAGCGTCCTGCCTCTGACCGCTGCCTTCAACAAGACCCAAACCCCTTTTTTTCCATCCCCAAGTGCGTGAGTAAGGCTGCTGTCCCGTGCACACAAACGGGAAAGGTTTTGAGGGGGATTTCTGGGAGCAGGACAGTGAAACACTGCGGTGGAGCTGGCACACGTGGAAGTGAAGCACAGGCAGGTGCTGTGCCAGGAGGAGCACGTTGGCAGTGGCAGCAGGAGCACTCTCACAGTGACCGGCCTGGCCTGGCCGGGCTGGCACGGGCTGGGAGCTGTCCCTGCCCAAAGCCAGCGGCCGTGCCCGTGCCACCCCCTGTGCCCCCGCGGGTGCCACCGAGAGCCACGTACCCACTTTGAGCTCCTTGCCGAACACGGTCCTCTCGCCCAGGGCCGAGCAGTTCCAGCGCCCGTTGCGGAACTGGAACTGGCACTCGTTGATGCCCATCTGCGACCCTTCCCCGATGACAATGATCGCGTCGGGCCTGCTCTGGCAGATCGCCCGCTGCCGGGGGGCGAGCCCCGGGATCTTGTTACAGATGATGCTGGCTCCCAGGGCCACCACAGAGGAGAAGCCCCTGCAACGAGAAGACACCGGGGGTGGCTGAGGGGGGCTCGTCCCGGAGGCAGAGGCAGCACCCGCTGCCTTCCCGTGCTGCAGGGCCCGGCGTTGGCAGGTGCCCCCGGAACACACCCGCCTTTCCCCCTGTCCCTGTCCCTCTCTCCACGCCGAGGCGGAGATAAGCAGCGCGTGGGCTCCTGCCAAAACAGGACCAAACTTCCTCCTTCGAGAATTAAAGCGCGTGCGGCGGCATTGCCTGCCCGGGCCTCGCACGGGAACGGGCTGGGACGGCTTTCCCACACCTGCCGAACAGTGAGCGGAGAGAGGGAGGGAGGGAGGGAGGGAGGCATGGAAGGGGGACAAGCCCCGCTCCCTGCCCCGGGGACGCGCCGCCTCCTCCCGCAGCCGGCGCACCTGGGCGGCCGGGGATGCTCCGGCCGGGAGCGCCGCCGCCCCCCCGCGCCCCTCCCGGGCGTTGTGTCCGCGGGCGGCAGCGCCGAGGGATGTCCCCGTCGCAGGTACCGGCACGGAGCGGCCGCGCTGGGACGGGCCGGCTGCCCGGGCATCCCCCGAGTGTCCCCTCCCCGCAGGGACCGCCGCGCAGCCCCTCGCAGCCCCGCACATCGCCGGCGCCGCCGCCTCGCCCCGCTGGAGGGTCGCTCCGAGGTGCGGGCGCTGTACCCATCTTTTGAGAAATAATCGTGATCTCCACCACCCTTACTTTTTTTTCTTTTCTTTTTTTT
>VZTJ01001450.1:284616-311210 GCA_013397795.1 Orthonyx spaldingii
AGAGTTGGGGCTTGGGTTCGGGTTGGGGTCCGGGGTTCGGGTTGGGGTCCGGGGTTCGGGTTCGAGTCCGCGGTTCGGGTTCGGGTCCGGGGTTCGGGTTCGGGTCCGCGGTTCGGGTTCGGGTCCGGGGGGCGCGGACGCCCCGAGCCCCGCGGGCAGCGCCCGCCGCAACCTCTTTGTCAGAGCGGCACCTGGCGGTCACGGCCGGAACTGCAGCCGCGGGCGGCGCCGCGGGGCCGGCGCGGGGAGAGCGGAGAGGGGATGGAGGGGAAAGAAAGTGCGGAGGGAAGAGTGGGTGCAGAGGGGAGAGCGGGCAGCGCTGGGCAGCCCACAGCACCCACAGGGCATCTGGGGCCGTGGGAGCAGCTGCCCCAAGGCTTTTGCAGGCTCCAGTGCAATAAAGGCTCCCAGCCCCGGAGCACTCCCAGCACCAGGGCCAGAGCCGAGAGGTGTGAATAGAGGGCAGCAGGTATTGATGAGCACAAATTCAAGGCTTAAGGCAGATTCTCTTTGGGTGGGGAAACCTCCCAGCAGGGGAAAGTGCTATTAAGAGGCCGCAGAAAGGCCGTATTCCGGTCTGCAGCCGCGCATCCCCTCCGTCACCAGCGAGGGACGCGCGGTGTCGGTGCCGGCAGAGCTGCGCTGCGCTCCCTCCACGAGCAGGGAGCAGCAGGGACAGAGGATTTGGGGAGCTGCCTGCCCTGCACGCCACGGGCTCCTCCAGCAAACACATCCCCGGGTTGTCCTCGCCCCGGGCGGTGACAGGGAAGCGGGCTGGGCGAGCTGGGTTTGGGACATGTCCCTTGCCACCATCCGGCCTGTGGCCATCGGGTGGCAGCGGCTTGTCAGTGCTGCCGGGAGCGTGGCTGTGCCTGCTGGCTGTGCGTGGAGCAGTTCCAGAGGCAGAAGGGGCCCTGTCCCTGCAGAGCATCTGTCCCGCTGTGCAGATCTGCGGTGAAGGGTTCCGTTCCTGCCCGTGTTCAGCTCGGGACGATGTCCTGAGCCATCACCCGGGCTCCCGAAGGCCAGGGCCATCCCAAACAACCTCCAGAACCCCGCAGGTGAGAGGCAGAGCTGCTGCTGAAGAGGCCTCAGGGACACACGAGGCAGGTGGGGATTGTTGCTTTTTCTGTTGCTCTTGGTACAACTGGTCACGTTGGTTCAATAGTCCTTGAGCAGAAATGGGCACAAAATGTCTCAGGAGTCTCATTCTGAAACTTCCTTTCCAAAGAGCACATCTACCCTTTGAACGCTAAAATAACTGGGAGCTCATTTTAAATTTGCTTCAGAGTTTCAGTCCATATTCTCCACTGTGGTGATCTGGCACATAAAGGAGATCTTTATGCTTCATTTTCAGATATTTTATTTATTTATTTCTGATGCTGAAGCTAGTGATGATTAGTATAATTCAACCTCAGCTGTTTAACACAGCACATGGGTAGGGGACAGGTCAAGGATGAGGAAATTGCTGTCTTGGGGTTCAGGAAGAGTGGAAAATGGCAAACCTTCCTGAGAAAATAATTTACTGGACTAATCAATGATTTTTTCTTACTCTGTTCATTCCTAAAGAAGTTGTGACCTAGATGCATTTGAAGCATACATAAAATAACATTCCTGTGCAAATTACAGGAGGTAGTTTGGCTTGTTTGGCAAACTTTCTTGGGCTTTTTAATCATTTTTTAAAGTGCTGTAGACCTTAAATCATCCTTTCAACCATGGTGTCTTTTGAGTGATCTGTAGCAACTAATCCTTACCTACCATTACAGGCTGTGCACATCCAGCTTCCTTTTCTACACTATGTCTTCACATTTATTCCTTCTAATAAATAGATTCTAATATCTGCATAATAAAATCAATATGAGGCATTATGATAAATTATTCTACTTCTCTTCAGAGCAAAGTAATGTTACAGGCAAATTGGTAAATTAACACAAAATTTGGAACAACAGTTAGAGATTAATGACAGAACAGTAGGAATCAGGAAATTGTCAATATTGGCAATAGAAATTAACTCAAAACCATGCTCTTAAAAGGATTTAAAAGAAATCCCAGAGCTTGTGGCAGGAGCAGTTTTGGTTCTGCTGGTCCTCCCAGTGCCCAAAGGGGGCTACAAGAAGGCTGGAGGGGGACTTTTCACAAGGGTTTGGGGTGACAGGACAAGGGGGAACAGCCTTAAGCTGAAGGAGGCCAGCTTTAGGTGGGATTTTGGGAAAAAATTCTTGGCTGTGAGGGTGGGGAGGCACTGGCACAGGGTGCCCAGAGAAGCTGTGGCTGCCCCTGGATCCCTGGCAGTGCCCAAGGCCAGGCTGGACACTGGGGCTTGGAGCAGCCTGGGACAGTGGGAGGTGTCCCTGCCATGGCAGGGGTGGGATGAGATGGGCTTTAAGGTCCCTTCCCACCCAAACCATTCCATGATTCCCTGGTGCCCAGCAGTTCCTCACTCATGACCTGAGCCACGGGGCTCTGCTGCCTCTCCTGAGATGCTCAGTGCTATGAGAAAACACACCCCAAGCAGAGCAAATAGTTTTATTCTAGATATGATCTCGTTGCTCTCACCTTTTACTGCCCACGTCTTTATTTAGCAGCAGCAACTTTCTTCTGAACAAAGCCTAGGCCCGAGCTGCACCCTGGAGCCATCCATCACGTGTTGCCATAATGGTGTTTCCATTGTTAATTGTTTGTCAGAGCTGCTTTTTGGGGTTAGACAGTGCAGTGATTTAGTACAGCAGCTAATCAGCTCTGAAAATGTCTTCTCAAAATAAATTAGATCAAAAAAAAAAAAAAAAAGAAGCTTGAAAAGTCTGTTGGTCTCAATACAATCCTTTGGGATTGCTGAGCTCCCTCACAAAAGCACCAGTGGGTCCAAAGCTGCAGAGGCTCAGTGCTGCTCTGCTCTCAGCACGGGGCAGGGAGCTGAGCACGGAGCTTGCACAGCACATGCTGCTCAGTGTGTGGCTCTGGTCAGGGTTATTAATGTCTCATTTTCCATGAGCATAAAGAAATACAAGAAACATACCCATCTGAAATGAAAAAGAAAGGTTGCCTGTCTTTTTTTTCTTTTTTTTTTTTCTTTTAAGATCGCCTCTGATAACAGGAATTCACAAGGGAAAATGTGGTTAAAAGACCATTTTGTAACTAGATCCTAGATGCACATACCATCAATACTTCAAATTTGGCTCCCTTTTATCAGGCTAATCATAGCTGCACGGTTTTGTTGTCAAAACATCTCCTGGAGAAGTCAGACCAGAGAGTCCTTTCAGTAGCAAAAATGTGAGGTTAATACACCAACCCTCCCTGTATTGAGAATCTCCTGCCTCTTAAAAACGCATGGAAAAAAAGGATACAATAAATAAATAAATAACATTCACAAAGCCAGGTGATTTCCTGGGCTCTTCTTGGCGCACTCCCACAGTGTATGGTACCACCAGCAACCACAGTGACTGCTCAGTGTCCAGCTGTGAGGATGTCTCTGTATGAAGACACCACCATCAATTCTGAAAGCACACAATGTTAAAAGCACAGGGGAGCTTGGAGGCTGTTCCCGTGAGCTCTGCAGATGCCTCAGTCTTTCCTGTGCTGTGCTGCCTGTGGAGCAGCTGTGGCTGCACCGAGGGTTTCCCTGGCTGCTGTGGCACGTCCAGGCACACGCGGGGCTCTGCTGGGGCCCTGTTCCACGCTGGGAGCGGGGTCAGCTCTGCTGTGGCTGTGCCCCCTCCCCTGGTACCACCTCGAGTGTGGAGTTTGGACCCTGCCCGTGCTGCACACCCCAGGGAAGGTGCTAATCATTAATACACATGAAGGAAATTCTCTCTCCAACACTAATACTTAACAGCAGCAGCAGAATTGGAGAAATCAACCTCTTTTTGCCAGTCACTTCTAAGCAAGCACGTGAGCCCCACTGGTCTGCGCTGTCTGTTCCCTCAGGCAACGTGCAAGTGTCACCAGGTGCCCACTGCACGTCATGCAGGAACTTCCAGATCTACCATGGCTCATTTCTTTTTGTTTACCTTTATTCCCTGACAGGCATAAACACAGCTATTTGTTCACAGGGATGCTGCTCATCCAGACTTTTTTTTAATTGTTCATTTCCTGCTCAGCTTCTTTGGGAGACTTTGCTGATTCCAGCCCGTAATATGTTGCTTATTGCAAACACACTGGGGAGTCTGTGGTATTTGCAAAAAAAGAATATTCCTTTGTTATCACAACATGCACTTAGACAAATACTACTTTTGCTCTTTTTTTTAAAAAAAAAAAAGACATGACATTTCCTTTACACATTTATTAATGGATAGAGAGGTGAAAAGATGAACTGTCAAAGCAGATTATTTATTGCCAAAGAAGGGTCTTAAACACCGTGGATCTGATCCAGAAAACATGACACAGTCTTCCAGGCAGTGTAAGAACCAGAGAGCTGTGGAGGCTGCTAAAAGAAGGTTCCAAAGCATCAGGGTCTCCCCAAGGCTCCAGAGAGGTGGAGCAGCAATAGCACATGTGGAGGAAAGAGCTGGGCTGGAACCTGGATGTGGAACGTGCACCTCTGCTGACTGTGGCCAGCTGGTGCTGACCCTGCAGTCCTGCAGGAGCCTCTTGGTGACAAAACCTGCTGGGAACCAGGGACTTGCCATGGCAAAAGCTGAGCTCTGGCAGCTGCTCCTGTGTGGGGGCAGTGCTGGACACTGGTCACTGCAGGGGCACTGGGAGCTGCAGAGCTGGACACTGGTCACTGCAGGAGCCCCCTGAGCTGCAGAGCTGGACACTGGTCACTGCAGGAGCCCCCTGAGCTGCCCCTGGCTGGCCAGGCTGGCCGGTGAATGTGCCCAGCACGTGTGGCTGGGTGGGGAACAGCCTGGACAACAAGGGTGGTGTCCATTCCCTGGCCATGGGCAGGGCAGAGTCACACAGTCCTGCATGGGAAGGGGTAACAAATAGCATGAGGAAATCATGTGGAGATGAGGGGAAGCAAACTCATGTTCATGGCAGGAAGGAGAGAAAGGGTGGAGAAAGTGAAATGATGGGGAGGAGGGCACAGAAAGACACAGGTCCACTTCTGTTGTGACGAAGTCTGGCCTTGGGCTAAAGCATATTTACAAATCTGACAATCAGCAGAAGACATTTTGAGACTATGACTAGATTAATATCTCTGTATAACTGTAATTAAAATGGCAGAACTCAAACCCTGTCATTTTCCAAAATAAAACTTCCCTTTTCATCTATTCAAAGATTTGAGATGCACTTTTACAAGGCTGATGTGAAAATGTCACTAGAAATGCACGAGGCCATGGTGATATCATGGTGTGAGAGAGAGTCACGAGCAAGGCATGTAAACTTTATGAAATATTGTCATTATTTCCCCTTCCGTTTTGGCCATTGCCTAAACTGGAACCATAAAACTCATCTTAAAATAGCACTGCAGGTTAAAAAAATAAAAAGGGAAAAGTACTGAACTGGATTTTGTTTTCCAGCCAAGTTTGTTCAAACAGCATTTGCTAATAGGAGAGCTTTGGGGCAATTCTGTGAACCCTAGGAAAGTGACTTGTATTGCAAATGTCAGGGCTCTTGTCAATAATTTCCTATCTCCTTGCAAAGGTGGGAACATTTCCCACATTTCCCTATCTACCTGTGCAGAGATATATTTTACGTCAAGATGAAGGGCAAAACAGCTGCGGAGCCAGAGCTGGGGCCATCTCTCTGATGGCCAGGGCAGGACACTCAGAAGCTTCGCTGCTGCTCCTGGTGTCCCTCTGCCAGAACTGGTCCTTTCCCTCACGTGTTGGCCCAACACTCACACGGCGACCGAGGGCACGCGAAGAACTCAGCGCCTGCTCTCTGAGCTGGGAGGGACTTTCAGAGCAGCCCTTGGGTCCCGCTCGGGTGACAGCAGCTTTCCATCGTGCCCTGCCGGGCTGGCTGCAGGCAGTGCTGCTGTCAGTTTGCTGTGCTGCTCCTCGGAAGGGAAAGCCCAGAAAGGCACCGCGGAACTCAGCCTTTCCTGGAGCGTTCCCGGGAGCCTCCCCAGGAGTGGGTAGGTGCACACACAAATCCTCTGGACATTTCTGAAATCTATTCTCTTGTGAAATTAATGTCTTGTGAACCGTGACTGACTGAAGTCCTGATCAGAAGGAGAATTGAGAGATCTCCACTACAGAGTTTCCCATGAGATGTGAGGGGTGGAAACTGTTGGAGAAACAGCAGGATACTACAAACAACAGTGAGCTGTGGGATGGAGCAGTGTGTGCAAGGGACAGGAGGGAAATCAAGGGCCTTTCGATGCATTTGATCCATCTTAAAGAAAGGAGATGCTAAAGTATGTTAGTGAAGGGGAAATTGCAGATTCAAGGTTAAATGAGAAGAGTTAAGCATAATTAGAATTAAAAGGGATGAAAGAAGGATGAAAGGCAGTGAGATGTCATGGAGATGCTGTTGGAAGGGAGAACAGACCAGTGCCCTACTGGAGAAATGAGGAAAACCAGTCAGCTCATATTTCCTGGGAGAACAGGGGAGCCAGGGGAGAGCCACGAGTGAGAAATTGCATCAGATGTAGTTGCAGATTTCTTCAGATTCAGCTGGATCTTACAGCTGCACAGTTGGAAAGGTAATGGCACAGAGGTAGAGAGAATGAATTTTCTGCTGTGTTAAAAGCTCCAGGGGGAAAAAAAGAAGTGAAATTCAGTCAGTAGGCCAGACTGTGGGAGAACAGGATAGACTGGACTGAAATGAAGCTTGAAAGCAAATGAGCAATTTTCAAATTGAGAAAAGAACAGGGAGGGGAGGTCTGCAAACAGAGGAGGAGAGGAAAACTAATTGAATTATCTGGATGAGCAGTGGGCAGAACACACTGCACATCACAATTTGCACAGCAGAGAGGTGAGGGAGAGCAGTGCTGAGAGCAGAATATTGCAGATTAACCATTTCAGAGAGCCTGAGAGAGACAAACAGGAGCTGCAGCTCAATGGAAGGAGCGAGGAGATGCCAATGTGAGAAACGGGTGAGAAACTCCAGAACCTGATAGCACCAAGAGGGAGTGTGGGAATCTGGGAGGAGAAGAGAGCCTTGGATCAAGCACGGAGGAGGATGGGGAGAGGCTGGGCAAGAGAAGGGGTTGGGAGCAACAGGAACAGGAGGGCTCCCCACCACTTGCACCGTGTCTGCTCCTGATCCAGAAAGCTCAGAAAGGAAGGTGCTGGGAAGAGCAAGAGAGCACAGGTGAGGTCCCGAGAGCTGGAGGAGCTGAGGGTGCCTGGGTGAGCACACAGGGTCCGTCAACAGCCGGGAGGGGAGAGAAGAGGAGGAGTGGTGGTACTGGAGAGCTGCTGGAGGGCAGGGCTGGTGCAGCTGGGCAGAGGGCGACACCCCTGCAGGACAGAGACCCGACCCAGAGCTGTCAGAGGAAGGGATGAGGGGCATGGTGGGAAGAGGATGGGCTTGGCACGGAAAATGGGCGGGCGAAGGCAGATAACAGTGCCAGAGGCTGCGATGGACACAGGGTGAGGTCACAGCCGCGGCAGACGGGCGCGTGCACGAAATCACAAAACAAGAGGCAGCTCCTGCCTGTGGTTTCCAGGTACAGCACTCGGCTGCCTGTGACCAGAAGTGATTGATTACAGAATTAGGCTGGTGCTATTTTGGCCCTGTGACTTCAGATGCTGTAATCTAAGGCTGCTGTGTGCTTATCCTTGCAGCAAGGATAACTCCTTAGACACAGGGATGCTTTCGGGGCAGACACGTCAGAAAGCTTTTCCCCAAACTGCATTTGTAATCCTGCCACTCCTCTCATCAATCACCGGGCGAGCACAAACTGGCGGTGTGCTTCCTGTTGGAGTGTTGTGAATTTTCAAAGGCAAAGTGCACTATTGTTTGATAGCCAATTATTCACTGGCATTGATAAACAGGCTCTGCCCGCGATTACTGCAGCAATTACTCACTCTCCTAATTTAGACACGAGGAAAAATTAATTCAAGCTTCCAGTTGATCATTTATATCTTTGGCTTTCGTAATACACATCATAGCACGCTGAAAACAACTCCACCATAAAGGAAACTGATCTGTCCAAATTGATAAGGGGTTTTACTCTCGTCCTGTCACTGAGGGAGGCATGACTGAGCCCAAGCTGAAGGGCTGTGGCTGAAGGTGGAGTTTTTTATGTTTTAGGGACATAAAAATATGAAAATAATTTTGTTAAACATTAAATTAAAAACAGAAGGGAGGGACGTTACTGCAGTCAGCAGGGAACTCCATGTACAGCTAAGCAAGCAGATAAACCAGGAGGATGTTTAAGCAGTTTGACCTCATCCTGTCCCCAGGCCACCCTTCAAGTGCTGATGGACCTGACTGCAGCCAGCAGACATCCAAGGTGTCCAGGGGAGGCTGGCGGGGAGAACCGGAGAGGGTTGGCAGCCTGGTTCAGAGTGAGGTGGGGTGGCAGAGGCACACAGAGCTGTCACCAGGCTTAGCAATGGTAAATTGCAACCTTCTATGAACTCCTTCGAACAACTCAGGAGCTGTGAGGTGGAAAGGTATCCACACACTGCCGCAGCAGGGACGTGCCTTTATTCATGTTTTTGCGAGCCTGAGGGAGGGAGCAGCACCTGGGAAGTGCTTCCCGCAGGCTCCTGCGTGGCCCTGCCGTGGTTTCGCTTTCCCTGGCTGTCCCTGCTGCTGGCAGAGCTTCAGCTGCCTCGGAAAGGAGCAGGAAGAGCCTTTCCTTGGAACACGTCTGGCAGCACATCCCTGCCCAGCTGGGTGCCAGCTGGAGCCTCTCCCGTGCCCGGTGAGCAGCGTGCACGGGCAGGTGATGCCTGGAGCTCCGAGCGAGCAACCTTTGCCTCTGGAGCAGAGCACGGACTGCTCTGGTTTCGCTTTCCAGCTCCTGTTTGTTTGCCCCAAGTGCTGTCACTGCAGAGAACTCTCCTGTCCGGGTGCAGGGCAGAGCCTGAGTGACCCCAGGTAGGTTTTTCACTCAGTTCTCACCCTGGGAAGTGCCCGTGCCAGGCAGCATTCTCAGAAGCAATTCCAGCCTTTTCTCCAGCCCTGGGGGCAGACGGGGTGAAGCACAGACAAGGCTGTGGCACCTGTGCTGCTCAAAGCAGACTTGAGGCAGATAACAGTGTACATCTGAAAGGCAGCAAAAGACTGTCACCTCTCCAACACCTGCCCCGACTGACAATGTGGTATCTGAGGGCATGCAGCCAGGGCAGCCCAGGCTGAGCACAGCATAGGCTCAGTGAGCAGAATGAGGAGATTGTTTCAGCTGGGAGTCAGTCAGGCCTCCCCTCCTTGCAGCTCCAGGCAGGGATGTTTGATCAGCAGCAGCTCGTTGGGTCAATGGGCAGTGCCTGCAGTGGGCTCTGCAGGGCTGCAGCGGCCCCTTCCCAGCTCTGGTGGGGCCCAGGTCCCGTCCCCTCGCTGCCACCGTGGCTCTGCCCCTCTCTGGGACCCCTGGAGCTCCTGTGAGCAGTGCAGGTGCCAGGCCAGCAGAGCTGTCCCTGCCTCTCCAGGAGGCACCGCTGCTCCTGTGCCCGAGGCACGCGGGTGGGCTGGGCACCAGGGGGACACTGCTCGGGGAATGCGCTGTGGCCACGGTCCCTGCAGGGCTGGGAGAGGCTCAGGGCTGCCCAGGGAGCTGCTGGCTGGAGCCCTGTGCCTGTACATGGGAAACACACACCAGAGACTGCAGAGACTGCAGCACCCCCAGGTTCCCGGCCTTGGTGTCGGCTCCAGGTGTGCACGGCCACAAAGCACGACCGTGATGTTATGGCTGGGCTGGTTGGAAAGAAAGAGAAAACTATCAGAGCTCATCTTATCTGAGACAATCATGCACACTCAGGAACTGTGTAATTCAGTTACCCTGCTTAGCCAAAAGTTAAAGAGTTTCTAAAGTTTATTTCCTGTCTTTATAGCAACTGTCTGGCCCTTTATTTATTTTCACTGAAAGCTGCTGATGTGCTAAAAATAAGTTTTGGAGCAATTCTTGTGGCAGATTGTATAACAATCACAGGCTGAAGTCGGAGCAGTTGGGAAGTGAAGGATGCCTCCTTGGGCAATCTCTTCTCATGAACTTCCATCATTTTTATTTTTAAGCTTTGTGCTATAGCATTCTGTGTCCCTGGCCACCGAGAAGAGCTGACGGCTCGCATTGTTGTTACCTTGAAAGGGCAGTTATCACGGCTAATCCACCCTCCAAGGTTTTTCCTCAGGATAATTATTGTTTTGGTGATTCATCTTGCAGACCCTGCCCTTCCTTATTCGCACAAAATATCCTACTCCCTGCAATATTTCTGGGTCAGGCTCGTGCCACACATGTGATTTCCTCTTGGGCATGCAAACAAGACAAGATGGATGTAAAGGTCAGCCAGCGCTGGGCCGGCCACCCTCGGCACTGCCCCCGTGTCACCTGTGGGGACGTTGGCACACGGGGAGGGTTTGGGGCTGGCCGGGCTCGGGGTGGTCAGGTAAAGGTCACTCCTGTGGGGTGCGAGGATGGTGCCTCTGTTGTTATGCTGGAAAATTTCACCACTCCTGTCTTTAGTGGAAAACATTATCACCAGCACATCCTGGCATGTAATTTGGCCTCATTTATTATTGTCCAGTGTTGGCTTAATGCTTATGGTGCATTTCTAAGGTACTTAGAGAGGGTTGTGGTTTTTCAAGGAAGCATAACTCAGGGAGGACAGGGGAGGGAGAATCCTGAAAGTTTCTGACACAAATTGACTCGAATTTTACTGAACATGAAAAATATTACCTGGGCAGGCTTTGGCATGATCTGTTCATGGCCCAGAGGCCACGGGGAAGGGAAAATGCCCAGAAGGCAGGATTACCACCCGGGAGACCTGGGCTCTGCTTTTCCTGCCAGCAGCCTGCCCAGGTCTGTCCGTACATCCTGTGCTCCCCTGCCTGGGTGCAAACCACCATGGCTTGGAGCAGCACAGGGGCTGGGTTCCACCTCAGGAGACAGAACCAGGATGAAACCCAGAGATGGCACCAAAAAGGTGATCAGAAGCTTGGTTTGGGTTTGTTTGGGAGCTTTTCTCCCCACTTTTCCTTTGGTGTTTGTGCTGGAGGGGTGGGGTCACAGCTCACAGCTTGTTTGGTGTGACACAGCAGGAGAGGGGAAGCAGTCACAAGGAGCCAGGAAAACCCCACCAGTGGTTCCACCGTGCTGCCCTTTGTGAGCCCCCAGCACCAGCTGGTTCCCCCCAGACCAGGGCCAGTGCCTGCCTTGCTGCTGAGCTGGGAAGTGCCACGAACTCCTCCAGTGCAGGACTGAACCTGGGGTGCCCCAGCTCCTGACCAGGCTGAAACAGGCTCCCCACATCACTGCTGGCAGCCACCACAGCTCCCATCTGAGCAGAGCACCCTAACTGTGAGAGCAGAAGGGTAGCGTCAGGCCCAGAACTGCCAGGCACGATGGCAATGTGTGCTGGCAGGGACGTTCCAGGCAGAACTGCTTTTAGCTAAGACCAGGCAGTTCGGGGGCCAGCTGCTCCCACCAGGTGCATTGATTTTACTTCAGGTGCTTTGGGGGAAATCAAAGTAAAGCACCTTTAGGGACCGAGGAAACCCGGGAGAAAAACATAAGCTCCAACTGAATTCTTTGTACACGGAGTGTGTGAGGTGGAGGTGTGGTCAGTCCCTGCAGCCCTGCCGGGGGTGTGAGCGAGGTGTGCTCAGCCCACAGCAGTTCCGTGCTCGCTCATACAGGGAGGGACTGTGGGGTCCCCGCACTCGCTGCTGCTCTTGTGCCCTGGCTGTGCTCACCCCGAGAGCTCCCAGGGCACTGGGCACCTGAGCAGGCACTGCAGGGCTGGCCCGGCACCCGGGCTGCTCTGGGTGTCCCTGGCTGCCCCCAGCACGAGCCTCTTCTGTCTCCTTTAGCCAAACCCTCCGGTTGGGTTGGATGGGATGGGATTGGATGGGATGGGATGGGATCGGGTTCTACCACCTCCACTGGAGAGCTGGCAGTTGCGTCACCGCCCCGGAGCAGCAGAGCTGCTCCTGTGGCCCTGTCACACACAGGTGGGGCAGACAGCCATGGATCACTTTCGGTATCGAGGAACAAGAGGCAGCCAGCACACCCAGGGCTGACGCACGCCGAGGGGAACCCGCACGGGCACAGCCAGGACAGGCTGGGAACGCGGGGCTGGGCAGCCGCCGCCTGCCTGCGAGCTGCGGGAGGCGGCAGCAGCGCCCGCCTGCCCTGCGAGGGGCTGGGCTGCTGCCCAGGGGCAGCGCAGGGGTTCTTCACGGGCCACAAGGAGTTCCTGGTGATGCTCCTGACTCGTCACTGTTTTTAACACCAAACTGATTTTACACACGATGGTAGTCTCACAACCCCTCCCTGAATGGTACATATTTATGATCTGTTTCATGAGAAAAAACAGAAAATGGAATTTTCTAGTGACTTTGAAGAAATTGACATAAACCACGGCCACACTGATTTGTTTTGAAAACTCTCCCAGCAGCCTACACTTACATTTACAGTTTCTTTGAATGTATAACACCAAAGGCTCAGAGAACTGGGGCTGTAGTGGCAGAACAGAGATTCAATCTGCTACTGCTCCCTGGAGTGTTAAATGCTTTGAATTGGCTTCACCATGTCTAAAATGCTAGTTTTTGAATTTTCATTTCCTGGCACAAGAGTTCTGGAGCAACACTTCCGAGAGCAGCTGCCTGGGCAGGTAAAGCTGCTTCCAGTACCTAAAGTATCAAAATCACTTTTATTTGTGTAAACAGTGCTAAAACACTGATGTTGTACAGGTACCTTGTAAAGATTTGCTTGGGATTTTATTACTGTACAAGGAAAATACCCACTCAAACTACCCAAGCAATAACAGATCCACTAAATGTGTCCAGTAAAGAATCTAAAAATATGAGGGAGGGTCATATTCACCATGGTTTAGGCAGTAGAGAAAATAGAGTTTGGCTTGGGTACCCACCTCATTTATAGGTAACGGTTTTCAAAATGCTGAGTTGGAATTGATTGAGTTTTAATGAAACTCTCAAAGATATTAGAAGAAGCTACTTGTGTATTTTCTGTTAGGTATCAGAAGCAACACTTCCAAAGCTTTGTATGGAACTGTCACATGAATTTAATGTGCAAATCCCTGTTAAAAGCTTTGCTGACCATAAGCAGAAATGTGGAAACTCAACGAATCACCTCTGGAAAAATGGCATTTGTGAGTTATATTCTCAGAAGACTAAAAATAGAGCTCCATCTGTTTGTTTTCCTTTATGAAGTGGCCAACTGTAACACTCCCTTACCAGCCCTAAAAAAGAATTTACATCAAAGATGGTGACGCAAACCCTTATCTCATGACTGGGTCTCATTAGGTCATCGATGGTGGGCACGAAACAGCTTCATTTCTAAAGTGTCTTTCCATCTTCCCTGAGCGTGAACCAACTGGAGAAAATGTTTTGGGGCATTACCTGCACAGCAAACTGTTACCCTAACAGTGCAAATGTGTTTGTGGAGGCTGCAGCAAAACCTCAGTTGTTTCTCACCTGCAGCACTGACAGGGAGCCTCTCCCACAGCAGTGGTTTCACAGAAACATCCTGGCCAAAGGGCAGCAGGGGCGTTCTCCCGGGAGCTCTGAGCTCCACATCTTCAAACACACATTTCATTGCACTAACAGCCTTTAACGAGAATCCTATTTCCTGCCTTTGCATCCTTCAGACACTCATGCACTCTGATTACTTCACACTCCTGAGTTATTCTCAGGCCTAATGTTCCACCTGTTTCACTTACCTGTAGGTTTTTCCATTGGTCTGTTAGGTCTGCCCTAAACTGAGGAAAATCTGCAGTTGTCTGTGCATCCCCTCTCCTTGCAGCACGCAGCACAAGGCAATCGGGGCAGTGCTGGGCAGCTGATGAAGAACCCATCAGGGATTACATCAGGCTCTAAAAACAGATCCAGCCTTACTGCTCTGTAAAACAAACATCAAGGAAAGGCTTGGGCTGTTCCTTTGGCACAAGACCCTTCACTGTTATTATGTCCCAGGACCTAAGAGCAGCAGCCACAGCTTCACCAGGCACGTCGTGAGCTGGGGACAAAGTTATTGTTGGAGGAGTGGGGGAGTTCAAACTACACCTCTCCTTTTCCTCCTTATCCCTCTGGATTTTAGGGAGCTGCTGCAGGAGAAGCCACTTCCAGCTGAGAATCAGATTTAATGTGTGACAGCATTTTTGGACACTGGCATTGATTTACCACTGCTTGCTCCTTTGCCCTGATTTACACAGAGCTGTTGGGAGCGTACTGAAGGGTGTATAATATATAAGGTGATGTACACAGGGAGTAGCAAACTCCCTCACAGAACTGGGACTTCCATGACTTGATCCTTCTCCCTGCTTTTATGCTGTGCTGTGTTTAACTGATCAGTCTGACATCATCTGTACAGCAGTTTTAATGTCAAAGGAGTATTTTTTCAGAAACATTCTCCTATTTCAGCAAGGACCTTTTCAGTCTCCAAAAATACAGTCCTTAGTAGCATTATGTGGCTGGTAATAGCTTTATTTTGAAGACTGCTTTAATACAACAGGCTGGAAGAGAACAGTGTCTGATTTTCCAATGCCTCTTCACTGGAGTGGTTTTAAGTGTCTGAAACAAACCAGTCTAAAAATCCAATTCCACTACAGCCAATAGAACAAATAAGAACAAATGTGATTTCTCGTGTTGCAACAACACACACACTGACATCGGATGCCTCCAGTAGCTCCTGCCAGGACTCATCTTTACAGAACTATGACATTACATACACAGCTTCAGCTTGAGGGCTGGAGGCCACACCATGCTCTGATGGCTCTAGAATTGAGGGATGGCCCTTGTCTTTTGGGAGGCTCAGCTGAAAGCAATAATCTCAGATGAATTTGTCTCACTGATCTCTTGACCAGTGTATCTGAGACTTGTCTTCCTCTCTCTCTTAGGGTCTTTTTTCCCCTTGTATGTATCAGGTATTTTATCATTTGTCTTGTAAAGCAAAAACCTGTCTGCACCTATTACTGAGTCCAGCTTGCTGCTCACCAGGGGACAGAGCAAGGAGAGCTTTTTGGCATAAAGACATCACAGAATGTTTCAGGTTGGAAAAGGCTCTTTAGATAGAACCCAACCATTAACCTAGCAGTGCCAGTATCTAATATCCCATCTTCCCCTGCCCTCTGGCAGTTTGAAGCTGTTCCCCCTTGTCCTGTCCCTCCATCCCTTGTCCCCAGTCCCTCTCCAGCTCTCCTGGAGCCCTTTAGGCCCTGGAAGGGGCTCTGAGCTCTCCCTGGAGCCTTCTCTCCTCCAGGTGAGCACCCCCAGCTCTCCCAGCCTGGCTCCAGAGCAGAGGGGCTCCAGCCCTGGCTCTAGCAGCTCCACATCATCCTATGTTTGAGATCCCAGAGCTGGACACAGGAGAGGGAAACCTCCTTAAGGTGGGGTCTCAGAGGGGCAGAATCCCCCCTCACTTGCTGCCCACAGGTGGGATGAGCCCAGGACTGGGGAGCCCTTCATGGCCAGGCCCAGTGCTCCCCCCAGGGCTGCTCTCCATCCTTTCTCCCCCAGCCTTTACCACAGCACCTCTCATGGCCACAGCACTGACCAGCAATCAGGGACCCTCCATGTAACATGAAACCTCTGCATGTGTGTTGCAAACATCTACGTTTGACAACCCAAGGTGAACTTCCGTGAGTCTGCTCACACAGGCTGGAGGGAGCCTGGACACAGCAGCACAAAGAGAAACTATGGTTTAACCAAAGGTTAAGAATGCAAATCTCCCCAGCCAGCCTGGGACAGCCCAGCAGAGATGCTTTTGAGGGAAGGTGACAGTGCTGGATGTACCTCTGGTGGCAGCTCTCCCACACAGCACAAAGGACAGAAAATAACAGCAACTCTCGGCCACCACGACCCAAGCGCTCAACACAAGGGAGAGAATTTTTAATGCGTCAAGTTCACCCACCATGACTATGGCACAAGCACCTAGAGCCCCCTCTGGAAGAACAGGGATGTTTATTAGCAGTAGTTTCTCTCACAGGAAAAGCCAACAGGTCTCAGGTTTCACCTAAAGGGAGATTTCAGAGCACACCTTCCTGCACAGGGCACAGCACACAGATCATTCTCCTGGGACGTGGATCTGTGCTGGAGCTGTGCATTCTATTTTTGGAGCAACACTGGAATGTTTCCAAGACCACCATGACACAACCACTGCACGATGGGTGGTAAACAAGTCTCTGCTGCTGCTGCAAACCCTCCTGCACTGCTTGCTGTGTGTTCCTTCACCAGTGTTTATCACAAGCATTCTCGCCCTGCTGTCACCTCATCCTTGGACCCCTCACAGTCCACACCTGGAAAAGTCAAACCAACCCTGTGCCTCACTGGGCAGATCCCACTTACTGGGTGGAATCCACAGAGAAGTCAAGGTGAGTACCTGGTGAGACAAGACTGCTAAACCAGGAGCTGCAGTGGGTAGCACAGATTATTCAAACCTTTTGTAAGCACACCCCTGATATTTATAAAATGTTGGGTATATTAAAGCTTTTAAGGCATTTGGTGAGTCAAATTCACTGGTGTTTCTCTGCCTGAGCCTTACCTGTAGACACCTTACCAGCTCCATTTATGTTGAGACTAAAGTCTAGATTTTTGTGCAGCAATTTAAACTCATGGTCAGAAACCAGGTCTGGGGCAGCAGAGTTTCTGCACACTGGGCAGTAAATAGGTATTCCCCCCCTGCAGTGAAGCCTTGTGCCAAAGATCTTAAACAAAAGTCAATACCAGAATAACTTCTAGTTAACACTAGAATAATTAACACTAATTCTAGTTAACACTATCATTAGTGTTAGAATTATAATGAAGACCAAACACAGCCTTGAGTTTATTTCAATGTGGGCACTGTTTTCCTTTAACATTCACATCCTCATTTTGGAGAAAGTAAAGGCAATTTACCATCAGTTGCACAAAATGCTGAATTTTATTAACTAAATTAAGGAAGTACAGTTAAATTCATACAAAATGTGCAATATAAGCAATACTTAACATGTTTATGATCTCAGACTGCGTCTGATTTGCAGTTTAGAACAGTGGCTGATGTAAGCACAGCATATTAATGCTACAAGGTGCTCAGCATTAGTCCTGTATCCCACAGCAGTGTCCAGCTGGAGCCCTACCAGAACCATTGCTGTGGTGAAATTCCAGCAGAAACCATGGACTCATTTCTAACAGTTCCATGAGAAACCATGCCACCGTTTTTAACTGGAAACTTCCCTCCTGTATTTACAGGACTGTAAATAATCCCTCACTGAGAGCTTGTTTCACTTGGAGTGCTCATGCCTAGTGAAAAAGCACCAGCTTTCAGGGCAGCTGGAATCTGATTCTTCTGGGGAAGGAAAACTGGAGTTTTTCCACTTGAAATGCCCCAATCCCAAGGAAGGTGTACTTTAGCTCCCTGTGAGCGCACAGCACCAGCACCTCGATGTTGAGAGGTTCACACCACCTCCATCCTCACCTCAGGGGTCTCCAGCTTACTCTGCAAGGAGCTGCCTTCCCAACACAGCCTGACTTACCACAGCCCAGTGTCCCCACATGGCAGTGCAGCCCCAAAGCCACCACGCTGCATTCCAGCCAGCATTCCTACACTTCCAGCTGGGACCAAATCTGCCAAGGCACAGCTTTCAATAAGCCTCAGCATGCTTAGAAATACCTTGTCCCTTCTCTCCACGTACCAGAGCTGCAGAAGTTTGTAGGCTGGAGCCAACATGGTCCTGGTGTTATAATAAAGCCCTAAGAAAGGCAGCAGGTTGTATAGTTACCTCCTTGTGAGCAAAATCCCTGCCCTAAAACTATGCAACCTACTACCTCTTCCTAGGAGCCCAAGGCTTCCTCTGTGCAGTTCTTCACCCAGCAGCTGCTCCCTGGAGGGCTTTAGCTCTCCAGCTGCTCTGGCTCTTCTGCCTTGGCCAGGCACACACGCCAGGGTGGCACTCTCAGCCCTTACAACAGTGCCTCACTGCCTGGAACACTCAGAATGGCTCTGTTTTCACCCTGGCTAAGGTAAACCTGCCATCCCAAAAAGCATTTATTTCCATGGGGGTTTTGTTACTACAGCAAGCTGCTTGCTGCTAGCTGCTTGCTAGCACACACCAGTTACAGACTGGGTACACTTCAGACAGCAGGAGGAAAGAGAATGCAATAAGCTTAGAAAGTCTTTTTACAGAGAAGAGTTCTGGCTCTTGGATGCTCAAACTCCATAGCTTTACACTCCCCCAGAAAGGTGAGAGGTCAGTTTTGGCCAAAACTTAAATTTTGCATTAAATCTAGAAAAGCTGGAGAAAAATGTGCAGACTAATTAATAAAGGATAATTTAAAGTTTTCCCCCCAACTTTTACCAAGCAGCTGGGAGTGATGGAGTTTTACTGCATTATGGAAATTAGAGTGTCAAAACAGTTCAAGTCACAATGTACAAGCTTGAGCTACCTGTATTTTACATTCTCCTAACTGGCTTGGAGTAACTTCCCCCTGTGGAGTGTTCCATGCTCTACCTAGAACACTTTCCATCTCCAGCCAGCACTGTGCCGCTCACCTTGGGAGAAAAGTCATGTGAAGTCAAATATACCCCGTGGGGGCTGCACCACTCACACTGACTGTCAGTCCTGCACATTGTGGCACTGCTGCCTCACAACGCTCAATTTCTGGTTTCACTCACTGGGTATTTTTAGCCCACGACTGACTGCACGGGAGCGCGGTTTGTTTTACTCCTCAGGGAAGGCAATAGATTGTATAGTTATCTCCTGAACAGGGTAAAATAACTACCCTACAACTATACAATCTACTACCTCACTCTGACAGAGAAGCACACACTTCAGCAAAGAGCTCACACAGCCAACCTCAGCTTCATCCTGAAGGATGTTTGATACTGCACTGAGCAAAGCTAAACACCCCAACAACTGTGATTTGTATTACCCCACCATACACATACAGGAATAACCTATTCTTAATTTTTTACTCATTAGAGCAGAAAAATTAATGCAGAAAGATAACCTAGCTTTTCCAAGAACTAGGAAAATCTAACCACAATTCCCACAGCTATTACACAAGTATTTTGTCCTATAATAAGCACTACAAGTACAGAAGTTCAGCAAAATCTGACATTGAGCTTAAAGCTGAGAAGCCTCCATTGTTGATTATCTGCTGCTTTAGGAAAGACAGTAGATTGTATAGTTATCTCCCAGTGATGGGTATGACCCTAAAACTATACAACCTACTACCTCATCCCACAGTGCAGGCATCTTCAGAGCTGGGGCAGGATTGCTGCTTCAGTCCACACAAGCCAGGCCAGCTGCAGACAGCATTTATAATACTCACCATAGAAAAAGCATTCCCCTTTCATAGAAGAAAGTTATTTTAAAAATAAGGTTCCTTAATTTCAAAATTTTACCAATTGTTTGGGTCTTAAGTAAGCAAGTTGTAGTAGTCATAGCAACTACAGCAGCAATTGACTTCTGTTAAATTATTAGTGGTGTTCCACAGATGTAACTTCTCACCTGAAATCAGAAGAAAAGTCTATCAGAAACACTGCAGGCAGACAAATATTTCCTCCTCTTTAGAACTTAAAAATAATGACATCTAGGACCACAGGCATGTGACTGATTTACATGGATCAGGATGAGGCACTAATATTTGTAATTCTGATTAAATAAATATTATTACAGAGTGACCTTTTCACTTATTGTAACACTTAATAGCTAAAAAAAAATCATGCCGTGTCAAAAATACTGCTTTGAGCTTTTTCTGCTCATCTTAAATTACATTAAGTCTTGTGCACAGGAATTCTTTTATTAGAAACAAAACTCAGTAAGATTATGGCCTCTACCCTGACATTTAATTGTTAAACTGCCTTACCAAAAGGCCACTGAAAATACATGTTTTCCCATCAGAAGGAGGTTTGAGTTTCTCTAACCGCTCCTGATGTAATTTTAAAGCAAATTTCTACATTAACACAGCTCAACATCATCTTGAAGTAAAAACCTCTTAGAATACTGAAGTGAAAACACTTGCCAGACAGATGTGTGACTCAGAATCCCCTTCTTAGCAAGAACGGCTCAAGAACAGGGCTGGAAAGGAAAATAATTGTTTGTCCAGGTAGTTTACACAGGAGTTGAAAATGTTTAGAGCAAAGCAGTTTTTAACACATTAAATACATTTTACTAGTACTAGATCCCAATTGTGCACTGCTGCTTTCAGCCCATCCTTCAGACAAAGCCCTGACAGAGGCAGAGCAGCCTCCTGCACGTTGGTGTCCTTGCCAAGCACACAGCGCGTGATCCCTGCACTACACAAAGGGATGACGTTATTCCTTGGACACACAAAATCAAATCACTCTCCAGCCCCCTCAGTGCCTTGCTACAGAATCCTTTGTACAAATAGCAATGACAAATTTGGGTGAATCAACCTTCAAATCTTGCTTGTAACTGGTATAAATCCCATTATCTCTTTTTGCTAACTTACACATCTACCAGAAGATAAACCTCAGCATGGACACAGGCACTTGGTCCCGATGCCCAAGGCAGGAATAAATCAGAACAGCAGCTCTGGGCCAGAGTCAAACCTTTACAGAGCACTGGCCCCCACCAGATCCCTTTAAATCAGCTCACGCAGAGCTGACATTGGGCAGGGAAGCTGACATTCCTTTCAGTTCCCTGTTCCTGCTTCCAAGCCTCCACCAGCTGAGCAGAATCCCTGTAAATTCCCATTCCTCAGTGGGAGAGGCAGCCTGGCCAGGGCTGCAGAGCACCCACTCTGCACCTTCACTTTGACAGTGACCCCATCAGGTTAATGAAGTCCCACATTTAGTTTCTGAAGGAGCTTCAGGATGAAGCTTTCTGTGATGTACTGAAAATGTTCAACGCACTTTGAAAACCTGGATAGGTGGTACACACCTGTTTAAATGTTACAAAACAGGTAAGGCAATGCTTCTGCAATTCTTTTTAAAATTATTTAAGCCTGAAAGACACAAGGATTACAATAAACCTAGAAATTGATCTGTTTCATTTCTCCACCTTTAGACAAAGTTTAGTTGCAAACCTAACCAACCTGAGATGTATCACACAACTTTTATTTTTATTTCCATTGACAGCAGGACTGCCCAGTCAAGTACTATTCTTGGAAATTCTAAACCATTTCAGATTGCCACCACTAGATTCTCCTGTTCAGTACCTGCAGCACCTCAATCCACAGGAATCTGCCTCCTTCCACTCTTCTGAAACAAGAGCCCTTCACCTACTGCAGATCTGAAAACACTGTTACTGAAGGTTAAAAGTGTTCTTGAAAAAATTACTTAACTTCCAACTGCTATCCTATTAGTCTGCTTGGGACCACGAAATGCACACAGGGCAGGAGGAAAGCCTCGTTCTGTAACAAATACATGAAATACATCTACATGAAAGATGATCAGGTAACCTGCCCTCTAACTATTGCAGAGAGGCAGTTACATTTTATATTACATCACTTAGGTATTATTTTTTGTTTTACTACTAGAGGAGTGTGTAATTAAAAGAAATAAAACTGTAGTCAAAATCTTATTTTTGGAAGAAGTTCAGGTTGCTTTCTGCTTTTACTTCTGTTTCCTGTGTATTGCTGCAAAGTCCAGCTAATTAGCATTCTGCTTTACATTAATCCTGCAGTTTGGGGCATTTTTAACTCGTGGATTATTTCTAACAGTCCTTCCAAGCTGCATCACCTCCGCTGCCATGTTCTTTGACAGATGAGATGTGCCAGGTGCCCTTGGGGGCCTGCGGTGTGCTGCTGCTCTCACACCATGCACCAGGGGGTTCTGGCACTGGCAGAAGCAGGGAAGCCTGACAAATCATCCTCCTGGCACAGCCTCTGCTATGTTCTCATCCCCAGTGAATCCAGGGCTGCTGAAGCTCCCTGCTGCTGAAGTCACCGTGCTGATATCACAGCCAGAGCAGCACAGGGGTTCAGGGTTATGCACCTGCACGTTCACTCCTACAGCACAAAACTCTGTGAGACAGGCTTGGAATAACTCCTGGGTCATCTGATTTCCCTGTTCAAAAAGCCAGGTTCCCAAGGGCTGCTTCTCCTGTCAGCTCGTGTCTGAAATGCCCAAAGCAGTGAAAGGGGACACACTGGAGCTGTGGAGCCGCACAGCCTGAGCAGCCCCGGCTCCCAAAGCCCATCCCGAGGCTGCAGCTCCGGCCTGCACAGCTCCCACCACACGATGGAGCTCGGGGATTTACAGCACAGCTCTGACACCAATTCCTCACAGTCCTACCCAGGATTCCAGCAGCACTCCCTGCACTGCAGCCACACTTCCTGAATCCCACAGCTTCCACTGAGTGAGCGTCTGCCGCCTCCTCCAGCCGTGCCAAGCATCCCAAGTGACTGCACGCAGCCTCCTGCCTCCAACTGGCTCATTCCAGGGGCTTTTTGTTTGACTGGAGTGAACTACAGGAAGAAAGGGAGCAGCACAACTGATATAAACTTAATTGTTCCTGATACTGCTTCCCCTGACTCCACTCAGCCACCCCTGCACTGCCTCTCATCACATGCTACAGGCTCATCTCAGCCCCTCTTCCCAAACCAGGCTCAAAACCAGACAGTGACTGACACTAAAGTTTACGCTAAAACTAAAACTTTTTACTCTTCCACATTCAGTTTTGGATTGTACCTTCCTTTGTTGTAATAATGTGCTGATCTTTCTAGACCCTTGCTCCCAAGTTGTGTCCAGGAGTGAAACAGCAGAATCTGAACGGGCTCTGAAGTACATTTGTCCTGGTTTTCTTGCGCTACCTGGAAGTTTAAAACCTCTGGAATGATCCTAAACTGCACAGAAAAAAAAAGTCTCAGGAATTTACATGGTTTTGTTTAGTAGCACACAGTGGAACATCGTAAATCCTAAACTACTGTCCAATCTATGAAAGAGAAAAAAACAACTCACGTGAGTTATTATTTTATTTATTACTGTGCTGTGGGAACAAAAGGTGTATTTGCACAAATAACACGTCCTATTTCCTCTCAGTGTGACCGTACATGACAAATGCTTTGTTCCCCTAGGTATTTTGTCCACTTTGCAGCACAGAAAAAAAACTCCTAAAGCTGAAAGTGAGTTTGCAGGAGTGACAGTTCCTGCACATGCCGGACTTCAGTGACACCTCCTGTGTGCAGTGTGGAGACAGAGAGACCCTGAGCTACACAGTGCTGAGGACATCCTTCCGTGAAAACATCATTTGGTAACACTGAATTTGCAAGCAATTTGCTATCTCAAAAGACTGTTCTACTCTAGTGCTTAAATTGAGTTTCAGAAATGTTTTGTTTGGGTTTTGGTTTTTTTTAACGGTTTTGCCAAGCAAATTCACCTGCACTGAAAACAGGCATTGGCCAAGAAAGCAAAAATTCTGTCACCAGAAGGTAACACCTCCCAGCTCAAGCCCAGGCAGCTTTTTAAGAGTCCCCTTCTTAGACCAAAGATTTAAAGATTTAATGCCTCTTTCTGGACCTGCCAGTCCACCGAGCAGCAAAAGGCTGCAGCAAGTGTAAATGGCAGCAGGAAGCTGGTTGGAACTGGAAAACTGTACAGAGAGAAAAGGAGAACAAGCAGGGCCAGCACACACAAATGCACAGATGTGCTCTTGGGCAGCACCACAGCCCACACACCCACACAGGGATATGTGCCCACAGTGGTATTTTTTACACAACATTAAGATTAATAGCACTGACTCCTACCAATAATGTCTTTATCTACTGCTTCAATTGGAAATGCAGGGGATTTTTCCAAAACCTATATTCCACTTGCATTTAATTAACACAGAGCATTCTGGCTTGAAGTAATTCTCACAAGATATTACTGCTTTGCTACATTTTCAATTAGTGTGGTTTTAATTTATTTCTCTAACCATGTAGTTTAGATGGAACATAAATATCCAGAAACCATGGCCTGAGAGAAATGAGAAGTCACCACAGCCCACTCAAGCACTAAGTGAAGCCCTTCTCCTGTGAAAAAGTAATGTGAGCACAATTAATGATTTCTGCTATGAACAGAGAACCAAAGGAACACAAATCCTGGCATCTGTCCCTACACACACTCGATTTTAAGCATTAATAAACTCCCTGCATCTAAGTGGTGCATGTGCCACAGAACTGCACAGTGCTCTGAAAACCTCAGGGAGGCTTGACAATGCCTACACCAAAATGGTCACATTTTTACTCCTCTTTGAGTACACCTCTGTCAGTACACAGAATAAGGCAGATAATTAGAAATAAATAAATAAAGAAAAGTACACTTCAGCTTCAAGCATGAGAAAAGCCTCAGCGCCCTTCTCACAGGAGGCCATCAGTTTGGTTATCTGGTCCTGCTTTAAACATAAATGTTTGTTTGTATATATAAACATCTATACAAACATAAATGTGTGTTTTCATATATATATACATATATATAAAAATACACAACTGTGTATTTTTTCACTAGATTTGTGTCTCTTAGGACATGCTAAGAGCAAGTAAGCTCACTTCTTCTGCTAAAAGTATTATAACAATTACACAAATTCAGCAAGAAAGTTAGTGCATAAAAACATTTCAAGATTGCTGTGCTTTGTTATTAACTGGCAACATAATCAACCATCTATTGTCCTAAGTCCTGGGAGCCTTTTACTATTTGCATATGAACTGACGTTTTCCATGACTGAAAATAGAGGAAAATACAGAAGGCATTAATCAAAAGGAAAGTGAAGCAAGGACACAGCTCATTGCAATAGAAAAACAAAGCAAGGGAACTCATGTTTTATGTAAACTTCCTTTCAACTAAGGAAGTACTAAATCTCCAGTATTAGTATGCAAAATAATTTCCTAGCATGACCTATGTGAACTGAGGTTGCATATAAGAAACACAGAGTACAACTTGGGAAAAACTCAGTGAAAAAAATTACAACCAGCAATTTTCTATTAAAAAATATCACAATACAGCTATTTACTAAGTTCCTCTTCAGGCAGCTATCACAGGGTAAAAAAAACCCTAATTAGCCCATTATTGCATGTTGACTGCAGCAAGTTTGAACCACCACTGCAAAAACTTCTTGCAAGTTCACACTATTTAACACCTGAGTGTTGCTGTGAACAAAACTGGTCAAATCTGACAACAGAAGCCACACCAGCAAGTAACTGTTTGGTGAGGCCCCTGGCTGCTGGCGATGTTTGAAGATGCCCTGTTTCTTAAGTATTATTTAAGTTACTGCTTTTGAAGGGACAGATTGATTTTCTCAAAAATTCTGTGATGGGTTCTATGTGCCCTACTGCTGATGTTGAACAGAGTTCCTGTGTACATTTTGAATGGGAGCAATTTTTCCCTGCCAGTTAAGAAAGCACTCAGTCACAAAACTGCCTGTGCAGAGCAGCACAGATAAGAGAGGAGCACCAACAAGGTGGGACATGCAAATCAGCAAACAAGGATTATCCCACCGTCACCACCAGGCTGAGTTTTCACTCCTGCCAGAAATAAATGACAGAATCACAAAATTGTTAAGATTGGAAGGGACCTCTGGAAATCATCAGTCCAACGCCCTGCCAAGGCAGGGTCACCCAGAGCAGGTGACACAGGAACACATCCAGGTGGGTTTGGAATCTCTCCAGAGAGAAGCCCAGAGATGTCTCCACACCCTCCCTGGCTAGCTTCTTCCAGTGTTCTGACACCCTCATGGAAAGTTGTAACGTAAAATCATAAAAATACAATTTTAAGGGATAGCACCTTCATCTAAAACTGACTGAGCCGTGCCAGAATAAAGTCCCCAACATCAGCTGCGGTGTGCCAGGGCCGGACCCCACTCCGTGCCACCGCCAGCCCTGCAAGAGAACCCACGTGTGCTGAGCCCTGGCCCGGCCCGACCCGGGGCTGCCCATGCCAAGGGCAAGAGCCACTCCTGCAACGCCCAGAGGCCAGCCAGAGCTCCGGACAGGAGCTGCAGGTTCGTGTTATACCAGGGCACATCTGTCCCAGAGGTGCTGCTCCCCAGGGGTGCAGCCAGCCCCGAGCACGCTGTGACCTGTCCCGGCTGCGATGTGCCCGCCACACGCTGCCCGGCAGTCCCGCACTGTCACCGGCCCCACCGCGTCCCAGCCGTTTCCAGGACAAGGAGCAGGCGGGAGCGGCCGCGGGCGCTGGCCCGGGGCGGGCACGGCCCCGCCAGGTAATGGTGCTCACTGTAAACGAGCAGCCCCCGTGCCCCCTGACAGCGGCTGGGCCGCCAAAGCACTTCCACCTACTTCCTGCGGGATTTTCTTCACCTTTCGGCCCTCGGTTCGGGTTCAGCCCCGCCGCCGCCCTCTCGGTGCCCGGGCAGCGCTGACCCCCCCGGCCCGGTACCGGGGGCTCCCCCGGCCAAGGTCCCCCGGCCCCGGCAGTGACGTACCTGGCGTTGGCGGCTCCCGAGGGCGGCACTTCCGGACCTTCCAGTGAGCCTGGAGGAGAGCGGGGGGAGAACGGGGGGAAAAGGCATCGATGAGGGGAATAAGGACAATGAACCGGGCCCGCGGCAGAGCCGGGGGAGAGGCCGGGCCGCGGCGCCGCGCCCGCCCGTACGGGCCCTTCGGCTCGGTCCCTCCCGTCCCTCCGCCCCCGC
>VZTJ01001451.1:0-16720 GCA_013397795.1 Orthonyx spaldingii
GGTCCAGCTCGTCTCTCGCTCAGGTCCCTTATGCCCTCTGTTGGGGGAGGGCAAGGCGAGAGACAAGCCAATAGGCAAATGACTGGCCAGTGACATCTGGCCAGTCCTGGGTGAACAGGGGAGGGACAGGTGGAAAGTAGAGTTGTGAGTGGTCAGGCCACCAGTGGATTCTCAGTGGCCTGCCCACTGCTACAATTGGTTGCCTCTAGTTTGTGTTTGTTTGTAATTCAAGTTGCATGAGACAAACTCACACTTGCAAAAGCAAAGAGAATACACTCTCTAATATGCAGATGTTCTCTCTTTGACACTGAACTTTAAAAATATGAAGTTATAGCTCATAGAAGAAGTCATCATAGACACTACTGCTTTATGTAAATAAGATCTTTGGAACACTGGAATAATTTTGTGGCAAACTCATAAATCTCTTTGAAGTGAAACTTTTTAAAAATTTAAATACATTTTTTTTTTATTTTTTTGAACATAAAAATAAAGAAAAAGTCATTCATGAGAAATGCTCTGTGACTCTGCAGATAAAAAACATTTTTATGAATTTTGAGCAAAGAAATTATGTCAGAATGAATAGAACTTTTTAGCTTTTTAGAATTAGGAATGAAGTGCCAGAAAATTAGGAAGTCTTGTCAGATTGATGCCTTAGAGAACCTAGAAATGAAACAACACATTTTTGAGATAGTATAGGTGGTAATATAAAGGCTGGTCTTTATTGGAGGCCTCCAGGGGCAGATATTGAAAATGTCCACTAAGTGTCCACCCCTCCACGGAGTGAATACAGTTTTATAGGTTTAGCAAATTAGCATAATTGACAAAAAACACCAACTGGAGACATAAGTGGTGAGGCAAATTTCCCCGGTTCAAGCCCCTTCTAAATCCTCCCCCTTCAAATGAGTGTTACCAGATGTTAAACAGCCTACACCTTGTGAGCTAACACAATGTTTGTTCTCCAAAGCTATTGGCCTATGGAACTGCACAAGGCCCAATGTGTAAGAAAGAGAACTGAAGTTCACCAGCCCCAGTGTCCAGCCAACTCAGCGAGGTCACCTGGAACATTGGGGTCTATGACCATCAGGAACCATCAGAGAGACTCCCAGGACAGAAGAACACATGCGTAAAGGGGAGGGGATATATGTTAATGATTTCAGGGAAATGATTATCATATGTATGTTTAGTCTGGGACAATCAATGAATATATCTGCAAAATACAGGATATGAACAGAAACCTCCCTGTACTCAGCATACATGGCTTTTGGGATGAGCTATCCCCCTGTGAATCCAGCCGAACAAAGAATTCCTGCTTCTTAATGCTACATTGGTGTTAAGGAGTTTTTTTATTTTACTGAATTTTTGGTAACATGGGAACTAAACTTTGTTTATAAAAATATGTCTCGGCCTTGGTTACCAGGAAAAAACAAGAAAGGGTAGAAGCCTTGGAATGTGTTTAGTCTTTCTACCTATCAGGTAGGGTAAGGAAAAGTACTGGAGCTAGCTAGAATACAATCATAGAGCTACAAATATATGTGTAAAGAATACAGAGAATATATAAAAGAAAAAAGGCAAAAATCAATTCAGCATCAGGTTCCTGGTACTTTCTGTTTCCAACTAGGTTGTAAATAGGACAGAAAAAACATTTTAATTGTTATGTTTTGGCAAATTCTGCTGTACTTATGGAAAAAAACTAGAAAATGTAAATATTTTATAGTTCTCAAGAAAAAGGAGTAAGGTAATTGTCTTATTTTAAGATAACTTAAAGGGAACACTCAAAATTGAGTTCTTCCACCTCTTCTTCAACCAATTCCTTTCCACCAATATGCAATAAATACAAGTAGATATAAGTGAAAAAATAACAGTTTACTAACAAGTAAAAGAACAACAGTCAAAACTAAAAACCCAAAAACCAACCAAACATACACGCACAGCCCCAAAATAATCACTAGAAGCAAAATTATTAAAGAGAGACCCAAATTGGCAGGGTACATCCACATTCCCAAGATGGCAGCTCCCACAGCTGACCTCATGGCCCAAAAGACAAAGGGAAAATGGTGTCACTTTCTTCAGGCTGCCCTCCCCCACTCCCGACCCCCGATGGCAATCCTTGCAGGAGACCATGCAGTCTGGGAGACAAAGGGAAATGATGACAGACAAAAGAAACCCTCCTGGGAAGGTAGGAGACTACAAAGCAGTTCTAGCAGCAGATGGGAATTGCAGGCTCTGCTGCCCACCGCTTTCTGCTGGCACCTGCTGGACTCAGCTGGTATTGGTGCTGCTGTTTGCAAATCATTGGTATGTTGGGTGGGCAAGAAATAGCCTCCCAGATCAACGTGGGGTGGTCAGGCCCCAGAACAACTCAGGTCTCACACTGCCAACAGAGTTTGGAAAATTCACGTCAAAACAGTTTCTGATTACATAATGCATTTCTCTGAGTTGCAAGCCCAGAAAAAAACTACTCAAAACAACCTCTGACAAAATGTAGCCTAGCCTTGAGCAAAAGCCACCAGGCAAAAGAGATTCAGCCCAGCTTCCGAGCTCTGACTTAAATAGACTGGGTGGTTCTTGCCCTCTCTGCCCCTGCCATTCCTTTTCTGGCCATAGTGGCACGTCTTAGAGACGCAGTAACAATTTTTGGACACAGATATATATGGTATACAATATCATTTTGGGTTACCCAGGACAGTAATACAAGTTTATCTAAGAAAGATATGCAACTTAGGTAATTAACCTCAATATTCTCCCTCCAGAACACAAAAAGTCCTATAGACTTACCGTTAAGTAAAAGCACTCAACTGTGGCCTTCTTCACATTCAATTACAAAATTTGAAGATGAAGCTGATAAGATGAAGAAGTAATTAATTAGTGTTTGAAACAGGTGGTAGAAATAGTCTGACCAGAAGAAGCACATTGGAATTTTTTGTTGATGACTGTTCATTTAATTCATGCTCAGATTTTGGCTAACTTGGTATTATGATCCGCTGTACAGAGAGATAACTCTATCAAAATTAATTTTCAAACGAGAACATATGCTTGAGTCATAGTACAGATTTTATTTAATAGTATAATGCAAGGGGCAGGAAAGAGGGAGAGAGAGAGAGGATGAGGGAGAGAGTGAGAGAGAGAGAAGAGAGATTAAGCAGTAGATAGTCACTACCCATGGATTCAGTGGCGTTCTGTTAGTCCTTCTTCACCCTGGATTTCTCAGTGGAGGGGGAACCCAAGTTTGTTCAAAACTTTTCACTATTTATACCTTTTGGCAAACAAAGGAATTCATGCTCCTTGGCTATACAGTTCTCTTATTCTATTGGTTAAATGATTCCCTTACTTCTAATGCTACTTAGTGCTATGCTTAGTCTTTATCTTCTTGTGAGTTGGTGGGTTTCTTTGAGACAGTGGGCTGCGAGCCATCTCCCACTGCAGGAACTACATTTTGCCTACTCAGGGCTGATTTCAGCAGAATTGCTGAGTTGGTTTTTCTTGTGGATTCTTTGTGTCTATTATCACTTTAGCTTAACCAGAGATTTTGAAGTGTCTCCAACAGTCACTAGACTGCTGAAGCTTTTGTGCTTTCTGGTGTGACACGAGGATGCCTGCACTACGACAAAGAAGGCTTCTATGACAATAGAATTGTAGAATGTTAAGAGTTGGAAGGGACCGTAAAGATCATCTAGTCCCAGCCTCTTCTGCCATGGGCAGGGACACCTCCCACTAGACTAGGTTGCTCAAGGCCTTATCCAACCTGGTCTTTAGCACTACCAGGTTTGGGATGTCCACAACCTCCTTGGGCAACCTGTTCCAGTATCTCACCACCCTCACATTAAAGAATTCCTAATATCCAGACTAAATTTTCCCTTTCAATTTGTATACATTAATTCTTATCCTATCACAACATTACCTCTTGTCCTATCTCCTACTCCTTAGGAGAAGAGACTGACTCCCATCTGGTTATACCCTCCTTTCAAGCAGTTGTAGAGAGTGATAAGGTCTCCCCTGACCCTCCTCTGCTCCAGGCTAAACATCCCCAGTTCTCTCAGCTGCTCCTTGTTTGACTTGTGCTGCAGACCCTTCACCAGCTCCATTGCACTTCTCTGGACACCCTCCAGCACCTCAATGTCTTTCTTGTAGTGACGGACCCAAAACTGGATACAGCACTTGAGGTGTGACCTCACCAGTGGCAAGTAGAGGAGGACCATCAGTGTCATGGTTCTATTGGCCACACTATTGCTACTGCAGGCTGGGATGGCATTGACCTTCTTGGGCTAGAGAGTTAAAAAACTACGTAAATAGAGTAGAGGAAAAAAAAAGAAAAGAAAAGAAAAAAGAGAGAACACAAACTCTTAAATTACTTATTCTTTCAGTTTGAAACTTATTTTTGACACAGTGTTCTTGAGAAGACAAACATATGGGTTTTATTTGGCTCGTTCTCTGTGTTCTTCAACTAAGCAGCAAATACATCCATGCTTTGTCTGGAAGAGTTTGGATTGTCCTCATAGCATAAATAAAGACATTCCACATTCTGAAACAAATTTAACAACTGGCCTTTTAAAACACCAGATATAGAAATACATGAGCAATTATGAAATATGGGTATGAGTTTGACTATTTCACATACACAGTCAAAATTACTACAATATAGGTGAATGTTCTTAATTTATGCTACATATAGTGAGATAACATTTACAGAAACATAGAATCAGAGAATGTTTTGGGTTGCAAGGGATCTTAAAGATTATCTAGTTCCAATCCCCCTGACATGGGCAGGGACACCTTCCACTAGACCTGGCTATTCAGAATTTGTATTTGAGAGTTTACCCATTAAGCCTTTCAACATTTTCTAGTCTTTCTGGAACAACATTCCAAAATTCAATATGCACATTACCGATATGATTTACTTTTTTTTTTTTTTCAATTGAAGGCATTGCTTGAATTAACATCAAAGAAAATGTTGTCACTGATTTCTATTATAAAAGTTTCAGAATCAGGTCTTTTCTTCACTTTTCAACTATGGCAAGAATAGTGTAAACTAAGATGCACATATCTTCACAAATGAAACATTCTGATTTGCTACAATAGTGTTTGTGAAAAAAATACTTGAATGGATCTTGGTTGAGAAATACTGAACAGTTTTATGATTTCAGGAAAAAAAGTATTTTTGAAATCGGCAAAATTAATGGAAAATGACTATTTCAAAGTTATTTTTCAGACCTTTCTTCCTAAAGTTCTTTCTTATCTATCAAATTATCTTTGAATATTCTACTAAATTTACCATATCAATTTTCAGTAGTGCCTAATGACAGGACAAGGACAATGGGCGTAAACTGAAACAAAGGAAGACCTATCTGCATATGGGCAAAAACCTTTCTTAGAGGATGATAGAGCACTGGAAAAGGCTGCCCAGAGAGTTTTCTTCCCTGGAGATATTCAAAACCTTCTTGAATATGTTCCTGTGCAACCTGTTCTAGATAAGCCTGCTTTAGTAGGGATATTGGGTTAGATGTTCTCCAGAGGTCCCTTACAACCCGAATCACTTTGTCAGTCTGTGATTCTGTATAAGACAGAAAAGAAGCTGACACTTCTTCAGAGAAAAATATTTCTCCTTGAAACTCTTTAATCAGAGTGATAATGCAAAATTTCTATTGAAATATGTGCATTTAAATTTCATCTGTAAATATTAAAACAACATTGTCAATATATAGTGTTTCAGCTTTAGTTGAGTAATTTAAAATAATATATTCATATTTAATTTTATATCTCAATATCCCAACATAGCACTTGGTTGCTCAGGGATGATACCTAGTGCACCATCAGTGTGTCTGCAGAGCTTCTGAAAATGAGAGGTAGAATTTTGTGCATTTCCTCGTCATATAAGAATGGTCACACATATTTTCAAGGACCACATGTAGAAATACAAATAGTGTGATAGTTGTCAAAATATCTAGTGAAAATGACATTCCCTTGCTAACTAAGATCCCCTCTCTCATCCCTACATATGTCATGGATCACTTCACCTTTCGTCATGCACTTACTCCAGTGACAGTTCTCTACTTCTTTGCAAAAGTAATATAAAAACTCTAGAGAGTGCGAAGTCTGGTTATGTTATTGCTGTCTTCTGAACTTGGAGAATCTATCCACAGAATTCAGGTCATAATCTCACTTCTCCGTTAATTCAACAAAGACTGGAACCCCTTATGGGCCAAATCTTCAATCTGTATCATTGTAAATGTAGCAAAAGATATCATAGCCCATTTATAGGATAATAGGAAGACACAGCTCACAGAGCCAATTAAAAACCTGCAACAGTTTACTCATACCCATTGGTGTAAAGACATTATATTTCCTCATGTTTGTAGAATAAACTTTGTAAGTATGGACAAATCAATTTTTTAGTCAATGGATTTGTAAGATACAAAAAATACAATTTTAAAAAATTATTCTCCAGATTTTTGGGAATTTATCTTTTAGAAAATGGTGGGGAGGAAGCTTCCTACACTTCTCAGGGTGAGCCCCAAAGGTGGCCTCTGCGGACTGCTTCTTGTCCTCTGTAGTACTGAGCACAGTCCCTTGTCAGAGCATCCAGTTGGCAGCCAGTCACTAGTGATGTCACTCAGGGATCTGTGCTGGGGCAGTTCTGTTTAGCATTTTTATTGATGACATGGATGAGGCTATTGAGTCTATCATTAAATAGATAGTAAATTTGCAGACGACACTAAGCTGGGAGCAGGTGTTGATCTGTTGGAAGGTAGGAGGGCTTTGCAAAGAGACCTGGAACAGTTGGATAGATGGGCAGAGTCCAATAAGATAAAGTTTAACAAGTCCAAATGCCAAGTCTTGCATTTTGGCCACAATAACTCTCTGCAGTGCTATAGGCTGGGGACGGTGTGGCTGAACAGTGCCCAGGCAGAAAGGAATCTAGGGGTACTGGTTGGCAGTCCTCGGAACACAAGCCAGCAGTGTGCCCTGGTGGCCAAGAAGGCCAATGGCATCCTGGCCTGTATCAGGAATAGTGTGGTCAGCAGGACCAGGGAAGTGATTCTTCCCCTGTACTCAACACTGGTGAGGCTGCACCTTGAATACTGTGTCCAGTTCTGGGCCCCTCTGTTTAGGAAGGACATTGAGATGCTTGAATGCGTCCAAAGGAGGGCAAGAAGGCTGGTGAAGGGCTTGGAACACAAGCCCTGTGAGGAACAACTGAGGGAACTGGGGTCATTTAGCCTGGAGAAAAGCAGATTCAGAGGTGACCTTATCACTCTCTACAACTTCCTGAAAGGTAGTTGTAGTCAGGTGGGGGTTGGACTCTTTTTCCAGGCAACAACTGACAGAATGAGAGGACACGGTCTTAAGCTGCAGCGAGGGAAATATAGGTTGGATGTTAGGAAAAAGTTTTTTACTGGAAGAGTGATAAAGTACTGGAATCATCTGCCCAGGGAAGTGATGGAATCACCATCCCTAGATGTGTTTAAAAAAAGATTGGATATGGGACGCAGTGCCATGGTTTAGTTGAGGAGGTGTTAGGGCATGGGTCGGACTCGATCTCAAAGGTCTCTTCCAACCTAGTGATTCTGTGATTCTGTGATGTCTGGGTCCTTGTGTGTTGGTTCTTGCCTGCTGCACTTGCACCCCCAAGGCAGCCCAGGGCTTCTTGCTTGTGCAAAACAACCTGTACTTGCAAGGACACACAAAGCTGCTACTTTCCAGCTCTCCCTCCATGCAACACAAGCACAGGGCAGGTACAAGAATGCTTTTCATGCATCACTGGCCAAGAAACACAATAGAGCAAGTTTTGAAAAGCAAAAAGTTTGCTTTTTATTGATACATGTCCTACTTCTGAAAATACCACACACCTCTTCTTCTGCATATATGTGTTTGGTTGCGATCATTCTTCATGTTCTCACTCTTCAGAAAACAGGGACTGTATTCTTGCTACTCTCAGGGGCTCTGCGGCTTTCCCTTACCAGAATGCAAGAGATGTATGCAAGAAGCTAAGCTGAAGAGTGCATCAGTTTGCTCCTGGCCACATGTCTATGCTGTATTAATGCCTGTGAGCATCAGCTATGAAGCAGATTCAGAAAAATAAAATTAAATTAAAATAACCCCCTGTATCCACTTGTAACCTTTCTGATCTGGTATTTGAAAATGCACCTGAAAAAGCTCTGGTATTTCAGGAAATAACAGTCTCGTTGTTACTTGACACACTGTGAGTACAGGGAAGAGAATAATTATGTTATGTTGCACCTAGAATTCCACATGACAAGCTACGACCTAGGTCTGAGGGTCCAAGAGAGCAGGTCTCTGCAGTGCAGAAATAAGGCCCATGTAAGAGAGAGTGAGAGACAGCCACACCTACAGCATGACTCAAGCAGGGACTGAAGGCCCCCCTGGGCTTTTTGCCGTAAACAGAGGGGGTGGCCAGTCCCAGCTATTAAGCACCCCCAGGACCCTGACAGAAGTAATGTTGCATTGCTCACATGCTCTCCTTTAGACACTGATGGTTGGACACTTTGAAGACAGAGTATTGGGCCAGATGGACCTTAGCTGTGGTGGAGTACTATTCTAAAGCTCTTTCTGTTTACCTGCTTTTTCTAAGGAAAACAGCCAATGCATTTCTAAACATAAGTAAAAGGGGAAAAAAATCCATGGGGAAATGAACAGGTATTGCACACCTCCAAATGATTTGCAACCACTAAGTTCAAGAGTACATCCTGCATCAGACTTAGGATTTGATCTTTGAGCCTTGCTAGTGTGGATTTTTGTGGTCCTGGGGAAACCCAAAGAAACTGGATGAACACAGAAGAATTTTAAAAATCTAATTTCACATTTGCTTTTTGCAAATCTGTTCAAATCTGACCAACTCAAGATGGTCAAATCTTGAGACAATCCACAGCTCTCGCCCCCATCAGAAGATACATACCTCCCTCCCACAAAGTGACAGAGCCAATGCCTAGGCTGGGACATGGTCATTCATTCAATCCCACCTGCTAATTCAGGGCTGAGAAGATATGTCACCAGAAATTTCCTCAGCGTGTGCCAGTAGGGAAAGAAGGAGGTAAGAATAAGAATAAGAATAAGAATAGAATAGAATAGAATAGAATAGAATAGAATAGAATAGAATAGAATAGAATAGAATAGAATAGAATAGAATAGAATAGAACAGTTGAGTTAGAAGGGATGTACAATGATCAAGTCCAACTACCTGACCACTTCATGGCTGACTAATAGTTAAAGCATGTTATTATGGGTATTGTCCAAATGCCTCTTGAACACTGACAGGCTTGGGGCATTGACCACCTCTCCAGGAAGTCTGTTTCAGTGTTTGACCACCCTTTCAATAAAGAAATGTTTCCTCATGTCAAGTCTGAACCTTTCCTGATGGACACATCTTAGAGTCATTCCCCTGTGCCCTGGCACTGGGTACCAGGGAGAAGGGATTAGCACCTGCCTCTCCACTTCCCCTCCTCAGGAAGCTGCAGGGAACAGTGAGATCACCCCTTAGACTCCTTTTTCTTCTCATAGGACATTCCTTTCTACTCCTTCCCCAGTTTTGTGACCTCCTTGAGACACATTCAATTACCTTACCATTCTTTTGAATGCTGGGACCCAGAACTGCACACAATACTCAAGGTAAAGCTGCATGAGTACTAAATACAGCAGGATAATCACTCCTTTTTACCATCTGGTGATGCTGTGTTTGATGCTCCCCAAGACCTGGTTTGCCCTCTTGGCTGCCAGAGCACACTGACTCCTATTGAGCCTGCACTGACCAGCAACCCAGGTCCCTCTTTGCAGGGTTGCTCTCCAGACACTTCTCTCCCAATTTAGATTTGTGTCCAGCATTTCTCCATCTTAGGTGCAAAATCCAGCATTTGATCTTGTTTAGATTTTAGCTATTTTAATTATTGCCTAATGCTCCAATCTGTCTAGACCCCTTTTCAAAGCCCCTTACCTGTTTGGTATCATCAACTGTCCCGAATGAGTGTGCTTGAGATCACTCAAAGAAGCACAAGCATTTCTCAGATCACACTGCAACCTGGAAAGGAGTGGAAGTGGGGAGGATGCACCACCACATCAACAAACTTGCTAATGGTGCAGTCAATTCCTGTACCCGCATCACTGAGAAACATTTTGAACAGAACTGGCGTCTGGAGTTGATCCCTGAGGAACACTGCTGGTGACTGGTCACCGGCCACATCTAGTCTTGTCCACTACAGCCCTTTGAGACTTGCTTTTCAGCCAGTTTTTCACCCAACACACAGCGAACCTGCTTATCTCACAGGTGAACAACTTCTCCAGAAGGATGCTGTTAGGATTCTTGTTGAATCCAAGCTCCAAGCTAAAAATAATTTAATTCTGTGTTACTTACACCAATTCACATCATAGCAGGTTCTATGTATCCTTGAAATAAAAGCTGCTTAACTCAGGAATAAACACAAGCTAGAATTTCATGAGGATCTTATATCTTTCATGACTATTGTCTAAAATAAACATAAATCTTGGTAGAATTGTAAAAATAATAGCCCAATATTTCAGAATCCTGTATTAGAAAATCTAAAGGAAAAACCTGATTGACATTATTTTAATTTGTAGTTATTATAGAAATAACTTTTTTTAAATTATTGTTTGAATATTACTGTAAAGGATGTCTTGTCATTTAGTTAAGTGAAGTCTGATATGAACGGTTTAATGCAATTTTTTCAGAACATTAGATTTGACCTCACAAAATATAACTTAGTTCAAGCAGCGGATTTGGTGCTTATTTGATATAGGTAGCTGTATCCTTGCCAGTATTTAGCATCTCCTCAAAGCAAGACACATGCTTTGAAACAGCTTATTCTGGCAACCTTTTAAATAACCAGCTGTGTTTGAAACAAGCAAATGAAGTATGCCATGTTTAGGGATTCAAGCGCTCATTCTGTGGTCATTCATGTGTGTAACAGTAGTGACTGTCAGCTTATAGGAGTTAAGGAAATAAGAACTGGGGGCATAAAAGATAAACCAGACTGTCTATTTTTACATGAGGGAAAGCAAGATGCAAAGAAAGTTTCTCACTGGCAGATAATATACTATTCAGACAAAGAATGCCCACTGTTACCCCAAGGATTTTCTCCAGACACTGCTAAAATAGTAGAAATTATAACAAGTAGTGAACATCACAGCAGAAATAGCCCCAGAACATTCAGAGAGTCTTTTTAGGCAATTCAATTTATCCAGATTTTCTCATCTTTCTCCAGTTCCTGAAAATTCTTTTACATTATGCTTCTTTTTCTTTTTCTTTTTTTCTTTTTTTCTTTTTCTTTCTTTTTCTTTTTCTTTTTCTTTTTCTTTTTCTTTTTCTTTTTCTTTTTCTTTTTCTTTTTCTTTTTCTTTTTCTTTTTCTTTTTCTTTTTCCTTCTCTTTTTCTTTTTCCTTCTCTTTTTCTTTTTCCTTCTCTTTCTCTTTTTGTTTCTTTTTCTCTTTTTCTTTTCTTGTCTAAGGGTTATCTCTATCAGAGGTGTTCTCCATAAAGCCATAAAGTCTCCTACAATTCTTGAGAAATCTTCAGTTGATTTCCTAGCAATATCGTCTTAGTTTTGTCTAACAGAAAGTGCTATCTTATCACTTTTGTAGTGGTGAAAATTGACTTTAAGAGGAAGCTGAAAATCATAACTGAGAAACTACTATTTTCTGGAAGGAGTATGTGAGTATAAGGTGGCTTTGACTTTCCAACTCCTTAGTATGGTTGATAAGTTATCAGGAAACTATTATAGGTTAGCTGTTTATGTATCCTGACTTATGACTACTCAGTGACACATGGATTTCACTGGAAATCGACTGCAATGGGTGCTTCTTGAGTCAACTACTTGACAAAAGTAGATTTATCCAATAAACACTTACTTGTAAAACCATTGCTTGATTTCAGTACACTATATTCTCCTCGCTCTTGACAAAAGTAAAACTTATAACAAATACTTTGATGATTGTGTATGAGCCTTGTTAAACTGTTAGACAAAATTTGCAAACTCTTTAATTAAATTCAAAAAAGAAACACCAAGGTGGATCTGATTTCTTGATAAGTTTCTATTCAAAGTATTATGTTAACATTTTCCTCAGAAGGTAGAAAGATTTCTCACTTTCTTCATTTTGACCACTCAGTACCAAGACTGCTGTTCATAGTCCTGAAAAGTACCTTATAAGATCACTCAATCCAGTGGTTTAAAATTGCAAACTCTTTAAGAATTTTCTAATATGGACCATGATACATGGAATTTAAATGTGCTAGCATTGACGTTACTGTTGGCATGTTCTGTTTTCCTATGGACGAAGGCCCAAAAATGAACACCATAATCTAATAGAAGTCCTGCCCCTTTCTAATTCAAAAAGTATAATTATGATGTTTTGTGGAAACAATGTTGACATTAGTTTTATATATCACATGAAAACTTCATACTACCTCAAACTACGTCAAATATTATATGACGCAAACATTGGCTCAGACATTGACTACCTCATGCATGATATATCATATAACTTCTTTTTTAAAATCATGTAATCAGAAATTATGTGTCAAATCTAAGGATTCCTGCTTTATATAGAGTTTCTCTTCAGACAAAATCTGCTTTTTACCTGTGTTTGGATGTCAGTAATTAAGATATCATGCAAGGAACACAAAATTACCACTGCCTTACCAGCAGCTGCATTTTTCCAAGTGAACTAAAACCCTCTTTGTAAACCACATTCACACTTTTAACCTGAAACAATGCACAAAATTTCTACCATAAAATTTATGATTGAAGCATTTTGCACTATAAAAAGTGTAAATGTCATGTATAAACTACAGTGCACTCTGCTTACATGATTTTTTTTTAAACACAAAAAGTAAAGTTCAAAGAGGGAACAGCTTTCAAAGCATGACATGACATGAACTCAGTTAAACCAGTTACTTTTCCACTTTACAATGTGTGCAATGCATTAGACTGCAACTGGAGAGGATGACCCAGAAAAACACAGGCAAATGCATTAAGCTAATTCTTGCGGGAGAGACATAGTACTTAAATATTAATCTGAGTCAACAGGAAAGCTGAGACTTGCAAAATTCTGGAAAGAGTCATACAGTAGATGTCCACAAATCCCACAGTCCACCTGCTTCTCCACTCCAGGCTTTGAAAAATAGATTGCATAAATCTTAGGGGATAATTAAAAATTCATTTGCATCAGGTTTGAGCACAGGAGGACAACTAATTATCATGACATCCCCATCTGTTGATCTAGCTCACAAATCTTCTCAGCTTGGCTTTGCCCCCGTCAGTAAGAAGGAAAACCAGACTACCATGTGTATGTTCATTTTTTGCTGAGTCAGGAGGTAGGGGTAAAGCCCACTATGCATTTAAAAAAGTCTTATATATACCAATGCCTCGCAGAAGGCAGAAAATACTTCTTCTAAAAAGTCCCAATAGAAAATGTGGCAAGTCAACATAGAAGCTTTTTTTGTCTTATTAAACCTGCAGTAACACAAAAGCAGCAATTCTTCCGGCTAGTTTTTAATCACATTGTTTCAGTTCAGCTTCTGCAAGAAAAACATTGCCAGCTCTTACATACTGTTTCTTATCACCATTCTGACAACAACAGACAGTATTTCATGATAGAGACGTTATTTATGATCTGCAAGGCATGCTTAAAAATGACAAAGTTCTGGTTACACTTCCATGTGTTTTGTGGGAAGCAGAAGTGGGATAGCAAGGTGGTGTTCAACTAACTAGCTCAGCTCTCTAAACGGTAGTAGGTTCACTTTCATTGACCAGAAAACCAACAGAAAGGAGACAGGTGCTATAAATTGTTATATAAATATATGTTTGAAATTATGTCTGAATTTTGTTCATCATTTCAACATACATGCAAGGCCTGAGCTAAAAAAAAAATATATAAGGAAAAAAGCCTTTACTACATTTTTTAAAAGAAAATGTTGCATTTATAACTATTTATAAACCAGGTCCTACCATCTGCATAAGCACATCTGTCCTCATTTGTTTCACCCTTATAAACCACATGAAGTAGGGAAAAGATGTTTATACCAATGTTTTTTGGTTACTTTTGATGCCTATTGGTTTTACTTTTTTTTCTTTTATATGTTCCCTGTATTCTTTGCACACATGTTTGTAACTTTGTAGCTTCTTATTGTAACTTAACTTCAGCATTTTCCTAGGCAGGAAGACAAAACAAATTCCAGGGCCCCTATTGTATCTTGGTTCTCCCTGGCTACCAAGGTTGAAAACAGTTCTTCGAGACACATTTTCATCGACAAAGTACAGTCCCATACAAGAGGGGGAAGACTTAGAAGGGACTTGATCTGTAGGGGAATTGCATCACCACTTGTCCTCCTAATTGAACCTTTTTTGTCAATTATGCTAATTTACCAAACTTATAAAACTGTATGCCTGTGGGGGGTGGGCTTTTGTGGACACTCTTCCATAACTGCCCCTGGAGGCCTCCAAATAAAGATCCACTTTCATATTACCTCCTCTGCTACAACTATCTCGAGTTTCATTTCCAGGTTGGGAAAAAGGCAACACTTTCATTACAAAACCACTCAGCAAAAGTCTTCATAGACTTAAAAATTAGATGTTTCTCATTGAAAAAATGGATCATGATTATGGACAGATGAAATATGAAGCTTCTAACTTCAAGAATATTATTTAATATTGCTCAAACTACTCAGTATCCAAAATTTCATCCTAAAATCTTTTCTGTCTTTTGCAGTTTGCCTTATGAGGTTGGTTTAAGAGGATGGTTTAAGAAAGCAGTCTTTGTCTCACAATTGAGAAAATATCACCTCTCATTTCAATCTAAGTTAAAAATGTAACCTAACTTTGGAGTTGTATTTGGTCAGGAAAAATTACCATTGGTATTTGTATTGGGTCTGACTGAGGTAAAGCTCACAACCCTTACAGTGCTGTGCTTTGCATTGGTAGCTGGTGTTGATAACAGACCAGTGTTTTGGCTACTGCCAAGCAGTGCTGTCCCTCTGACATTCCTTCCCCCACCAAAGGGGATGGGGGTGGGCGAGATCTTGGGAGGGGACACAAGCAGGCCAGCTGACCCAAATCAGCCAAAGGGATATTCCATACCATATGACGTCAGCTCAGATATAAAAGCTGAGGAAGAGAGGAGGAAGGGGGGCATTCATGGAGTCTTCACTGTGTGCCTCCCGAAAGAACCATTACGCGTGCTGAGGCCCTGCTTCCCAGGAAGTGTCCGAACATCGCTGCTGATGGGAAGTAGAGATTGATTGTTGTTTTCCCTCTTTAGCTCTTGCGCGCGCAGACTTTTGCTTGCTTCTTCTTCTTTGCTGTAATAAACTGCCTTATCTTACCCTTCTAGTTGTTTTTCCCTCCATATTATTCTCTCCCCTGCCCCAGCGGGAAAGGGAGGGATAGAGCGACTGAGTGGGTACCTGGCACCTAGCCAGGGTCAACCCACAACAGTATTTTACATTAGAGTTTAGTCCAGGTTGGTAGTCTGAAAAGTGTGGAAAACACCAAATCCTAACGTAATTATAACCAACAAAATTTGTTCTTCTGTTTGGGAATTACAGTCAAATCAATATAATATGAAATTATATAAGAGCTACTGTAATTCTTTCATCGCATAACTTTTTGATGCCTAACATTATAAAAAATATCTGACATTTGCCACTATAGACCCTTCCACATTTCAAGGATGTCATTAAAATTGTATTAGTGAGATCCTTTATACACACTGAAAAAAAAAAAAAATCTGTCCAAAGTCCCACTGGTAATTATTATCTTTATGCCACTGTAGACATAGTTTTCCAGCATGGAACAATGTCACCCAGAGTACTCTTCTTGAATATCCTGTGTGAGGAGCCAATTTTATTTTGATTTCTGTTTCAACACTGGTTATCAGAGGCATGTGAGGAAGGGGTTGCACACGTGCCACTTGCAGAAGGCAACTAGGAGAAGAAGGGAGAAAGCCTTTTCTCTGGGAAGATTTTGCCTGGCAACCATTTCATGTCTCACGTAGGACAGGCAGTCAGCAGAAAACCACCAAGGACACTGTACCCTCCAGAGAGGTCTCCAACCAGATGGCAAAAGGTCTCCACCAACAGACTGCAGTGGAAGGTTGGACTGGGCCAATGTCCTCCTGTCAGCAGGCAGACTTTGGGAGGAATCAGGGGATATAAAAGTAACTGCGTCACAAGCTCTGGGGTCTTCTTGCTGCTTGCCCTAGCTCTAGGCTGTTTTTGTCCTTTTTGCCCTGGCTCTAATCTGCTTTTTGGCTCGTCTGCCCTTATTGGTCCTTGCTGGCCCTTGCTGGCCTTTGCTCGCCCTGGCTCACTCATCCTCTCTCTTGCTGAGCGCCTGGCTGGACACCGGCTGACCTCTGAGACTCCTGTCACCTGTCCTGCCTTCTTGTGTCCCTGTCCAACGCCCTGCCTGCTTTGTCCCTGCGTTGCTGCCTGCCTCTAACCTTGCTTCGCTGATCCAGCCCAATGCATGATCCTGACCGTGAACCTGTCCAGGGTTCTGGACCGAGTGCCTAAGTGCCTTTCACTGCATGTCTGGCTGCCCATAGCCACAGAAGCTGTGCCTAAGGAGCCACACCCCTCTGAGAGCTGCGCAGGCTCCCCCCCGGCAGGCAGCATGCACACACCCCCACCACTTGGACATCGACAGCACACCTGAACCTTCTGGTGGTAATGCCCACTCTTTCTCTCTCTCCTCTCTCT
>VZTJ01001456.1:0-22398 GCA_013397795.1 Orthonyx spaldingii
CGGTACCGTGGGCATGAGGGGGGTCATGGAGCTGGGGGTGACAGCACTGGCGGTGCTGGGGATGCCTGTGGGCCTGGGCACATTGGGAGTATTGTGGGTGCTGTGGTCTCCATGGGTGTGCTGCGTTCCCAGGGGTGCCCCTGGGAATGGAAGTGCCATGGCCCCAGTGCTTCTGGGGATGCCCACAGTTTTGCTGTGGTTGAGGTCCCAGTGGTGTCCATGTGGGAGTGGACACCATCCCCATCCACCTCCCCTGCCCGTCCCCTGCTCGCAGACCCTGGGGCGGACGCCTCGCTGTGTGGCATGGCAGCCACGGGCGCCTCAGGCACCAACGCGGTGCGCTACGGCACCATGCGCCCCAACGTGCTCAACCTGCGTGTGGTGCTGCCGGACGGGCGCTTGCTCCACACCGCTGGCCCCGGCCGCCAGCCCAGGTGGGTGCCGGGAGGCCAGGGGGCTGTGCTGAGCTGGCCGTGTGCTGCGTGGGCACCTGCTCACCAACTCTGTGCAGGAAGCGGGCGGCCGGCTACGACCTGACCTCACTATTTGTGGGCTCCGAGGGCACTCTGGGCTTCCTGACCCAGGCCACGCTGCGCCTGCACCCGCTGCCTGAGGCCACCGCTGTCACTGTCGCCTCCTTCCCCAGTGTGGGGGCGGCTGTGGCTTGCACCGTCCAGGTGCTGCAGGCTGCTGTGCCTGTGGCCCGCATCGGTGGGTGCCCGGGGCCAGAGGTGGGACTGGGGGTCCAGGTGACAGTGGTGGAGCTCAGCGTTGCCTCCTCCCACCCAGAGTTCCTGGATGATGTGATGGCAGATGCCTGTGTCCGATTCAGTGGCATGGGGCTGCCAGCAGCAGCCACACTCCTCCTGGAGCTCCACGGCTCCCGGCACAGCCTGGCTGAGCAGCAGCAGCAGATGGGTATGGCTGGGATTAGGGATGAGGATAGGATATCTGGGGCTGAGGGCCATGATGGACACCTAGGGATGAGGGTTGGGTGCCCAGGGACAGGGGACAGGGAGACCAGGGTGTTCTGGAGTAAAGCATGGTGCTGGTGGGCCATGATGTGGCACTGGGGTGAGTGACAGACGTCCAGCACATGGGACAGTGGGACTAGGCATGTCCTGATATGAGGGATGGGTGCCAAGGGCTGGGTGGGGATTGGAGACCTTGAGGTCATCAGGATGAGGGACGGGTGCCCAGAGCCTAGAACTGGGCAACTGGAGTCATGGATGACTGCCTGTGGATAGGGGATGGGAGATCAGGGGTGTCCTGAGGAGAGGGATTGGTGCCCAGGACCAGGGAAAGGGGGACCAGCAATGGATGCTTGGGATGGGGACTGGGAAGACACCAGATGAGTGACGGGTGTGCGCGCCGGGGTCTGCTGAGGGGCTCATGGGCATGGGACAGGGGGAACAAGGGGTGTCACAGGGTGGTGGACAGGGACTCAGGGACAAGGGACAGAGGGACCAGGAGTATGCCGGGATGTGGGTGGGTGCCCAGGAAGGGCACTGGAGGTCCTGGGTGAGGGCTGGGTGCCTGGGGGTGCTGTGGGTCCTGTCCCAGAGCTCCTGGTCACCATCAGAGGAGATCGTGTGCCAGAACGGTGGCTCCGGCCTGGCCTGGGCAGAGGGGCTGGAGGAGCGCGAGCAGCTCTGGTCCATGCGCCACAACGCCTGGTATGCTGCCCTGGCCCTGCGGCCCGGCTGCCAGGTGAGGCACAAGGATGGGGGTGATGGTGGCACTGCCCACGGTGCTGTGAGTGCCACAGCTCTGCCCTCTCCGGCCCAGGGCTACTCCACGGACGTCTGTGTGCCCATCTCCCGCCTGCCTGACGTGGTGGTGGAGACCAAGCAGGACCTGCAGGCCTCCGGCCTCACTGGTCAGCAGGGCCACAGTCCCCTGGGACAGAGGGGTTTGGGGGGGTCACCATCCTTCACACCACACCCCATCTGACCCATGCCCTTGCAGGCCCCATGGTGGGACATGTGGGCGATGGCAACTTCCACTGCCTCCTCATCTTCAACTCCCAGGACCCGGAGGAGGCCAAGCGTGTCCACGCCTTCACCCAGCGCCTGGGCAGGTGGGGCCAGGGTACTCTGGGGGGCCGGGACTGGACAGACAGACGTCTCCATCCCCTGTTTCTCCCTGTCCCACAGGCGGGCGCTGGCAGCGGGGGGCACCTGCACCGGGGAGCACGGCGTGGGGCTGGGCAAGCGGGCACTGCTGCAGGAGGAGCTGGGCCAGGCGGGGCTGGACACCCTGCGCTCCATCAAGGCTGCGCTCGACCCCCACAACCTCATGAACCCCGGCAAGGTGCTCTGAGGGGGAGCACGGCACTGAGCTGGTGGTGGGGGCCGCAGCCCCTGGAGTCAGGGCCAGGGTGGCCACGCTGCCCTGCAGTGTCACTCTATGTGTCCCTACAAATCCCCCCATCCTCACTTCTGGGGGTCAGCGATCCTCAAACCCCCAATAAACCCTTTGCGCTTGCAGTGTCCACATGCTGTGAAGTTGTTCAGGGGGGGACAGGACCCCCAGCCCCTTCCCAGGAGGCCCCTGTCCCAGACAGCACACACAGGGTGGGGCATTGTCAGGGCCCACTTCAGTCACTTTCCCTGAGCTGCAGTGCTGCTGATGCCAGGTGGGAGCTCTCTGGGACCTGCTGAGCACCACTGTGGCAATCCCCACATGGCAGGCACAGAGAAGGGCAATTGGCATGGGTGGGGAGTTCCAGTACCCCACTGGCATCATCTGCTTCACCAACAAAACCAGTGAAATAAAATAACAGTGAATATTTTATTGAACATTGTTTTAATACCATATCAAAACACCTTGACTAATGAAGGAAGCTCCCCCCAAGCTCTGAACTCTTTTTTTTCCCCCGGATTTTTTTTAATATATAAATACAGAAAGGTTTCCCGCAGGGGCACGGCCACCAGCAGGGGAGGTCTCACCAACAAAAACACGCCCGCCGCGCCAGGAGGGGATGGGAATGGGCGAGGGGGGTCACTGCCATGAAATGACACCATCTTGGCACCTCCAGCAAAGTCACCCCTGTGACTAGGGGTGGCCAGGGACATCCAGGGGGCCATTGGGGCCTTCCCTGTACCCTCCTCAAAAGGGTCCAACTCAAAGCCGATGGAAAAGAAAGAGGGGGGGCGGTTTTGGCAAGAGGAGCCCAGCGAGGGGGCACGGGAGGGGCGGCGGGGATGCTGCAGCTCTCCAGTCTCTGAGTGGTTATAGCTGAGTTAAAGAGTGACCAGTCTGTAAACATCACCGGGGCAGGGAAGCTCAAATTGAAGAACACGCCAGTCAACACGAAGCTTCAGTTGTGGTTTGTTGTTTGGTTTTTTTTTTGTCCATTTTCTCTATTTTTCTTCTTTTTTTTCCTTTTTTTTTCCTTTTTTTTTTCTCATTGTAAACACTTGAAAGACGGACCCCTGCAACTCAGCAGGGAGGAGCAGTAGCCCCGCTCCCGGCGTGGGGCAGAGTCCCCATCTCAACGCTGCCGGGGCCGGGGTGGAGATCTCCAAAAGGGAGATGGGAGAGAGGAGAAATTTCCCGTTTAGTCAGTGCAAAAAAACCGAGCAGAGCCCCCGGGCGAGTCCGGGTGGGAGGTGGGGGGGTTGCCGGTGAGAAATGCCGCGTGCTCCGTTTGGCCGGCTGTCCCCCGGCAGCTTTCCCCTTTCGGTTCGGGGAGAAAAGCCAAACATCATGGCAGGGTTTCGGCCGAGGGCGTCCCCGGGGCCTCCCTGGCGGGCAGAGCTCTCCTGGTGACCAGCGGCTGTGGAGGGGAGAGCAGGTCGCTCCGCTTTTCTCACACTGTCTTCTCCTGGATGGTTTCTTTTTGTTTTAAATCTTTTAAATTAGAAACAAAACAAAACAAAACAAAAAACAAAAAGCAGAAAAACAACAGAACAAATAAAAATAACAAAATAAAATAAAAACTGCGCCGTTGTCCCAAGTGGATTCAAGTTTCTGGGTTTTATTTTTGTCTTCTCGAGGAATTTAAAGTCAGCCCAAAACTCCAGGCGGGGCGGGGGGGACAGGGAGAGGAGGTACAGCAGGTATAGCAAGGTGCCCTGCAAAGGCAGAGAGAGACCGTCCCGGGTGAGGAGCAGGAGCCCTGGCTGTCACATCCCACCCTATCCCACCCCATCCTCCACATCCAGCCCTGGATTTAAATCCAGCATGGGAATATCCCTTCTGAACAGCCCACCACAGGCTCACCTTAGAGAGAAGTCAGCAAGCACGCCCGGCGGGTCAATCAGAAGGATGCTCTGGGCAAGATCTGTTCACTTCAAACCATGAGTCTATACAGCTGCAAGAGGAGAGCATGTTACCATGAGCCTCAGGTGTCCCCACCTGTCCCCTCGCCACCTGCCTGGCTGTCCCCTCATGGTACCTTTTGTGATAAATGCAGAGGCAGGGCAGCCTGGCTATCGTGTCCCCCTGCAGCAGCTCCTCCAGGCAGATCACGCACTCGCCGGCGTCCTTGGTCAGCACGTCATCTAGGAGGGGAGGACAGAGCAGCAGTGAGACAGGGACCACCACAGCAGTTCTCTCCCTGGGATGGAGGGGAGCCCAGGGTCACTGCTACAGAGGCAGCTGGGATGGGGTGAAATGGCAACAGCGCTGGAAAACACTGGCAGGAGGCTCATGTGGAGGCACAAGGGGGACTTGCGTCTGGGGTATCTGGAGTGAACACAGCCCCTACCCCTGGCTTCCAAAAAAACAACAACAAGTCGGGGTGAGCATCACTCCCACACCAGAGGTCAGAAGAGAGGTGGGAGATGCAGGAGCTTGCAGCCCAGTGCTCAGCCTCGCAGGCCGCCCTGCCAGCAAGGAGGGGAGGAAGGCAACGATCCTTTGTGGGGGCAGCCCAGGAGGACACGCGTCCCCTGCCCTCACCGGGCAGGACGCAGGGTCAGCAGGGCTCCCTCTGGCACAGAGGGCAGGGGAGGGGGCTGTGTTACAAAGGAGCCTGAAAGCAAAAGCAGTGGGGTTGAGCCATGACAGGGGAGTGAAGCAGCACCATCCCATCGGAGCACAGCCCTCTTGGGAAGCCCAGCCAAGCTGCCTGCCCGGAGCCATCCCAGGGCAGCACGACACCGTGTCCCCCACATAGCCTGGCCCTTACCGTTGTAGGAGAGGCGAGGTTTGCTCAGACACATGATAAAGTGCATTTCCATCTCGTCAGAAGCCACAGATTTGGAGCAAATGGGGCACTTGAAACCTGGAAGGAGAGCAGAGAAACAAGACCTTAGCGAGGGCAGCAAGAGGAGTCCACCCTGCATTCTGGGGAATCCCTGGGGCCATGGGGGGCATGGCAGCGGGCAGCCCCTCACCTGCTGCCTGCATGGTGACCCTCACCCCACAGTGCATCCACTGGGCACCCGCTCATCCTGTGCCGGCCACCAGCAGCCCAGCGTGGGGGACAGCCACGGAACAGGGGACAGCCGATGAGCTGGTGCGCTGGCCGTCCCTGTGCCCGCCGCGCAGAGGGCACGGACAGCGTGCCAAGGCACTGCTCACGTGGCCATCAGCTGCTGCCAGGCCTTAAAGGGCGAGCAGCAGCCTGGGGCATGCAGCACCCAGCCACTGGCAAGTGCAGGGGCATGTCCCTGTGCCTGGACAGTGCTGTGCCTGCTGCTGGAGCTCAGCACGGCATGGCTGAGCCAGAAAAGCTGCAAGGAAGGAGCTCTTTTGTATGGCCACAGTAGAGGACTGGCAGATCAGAGCCTCAAGCACAAATGGCTATTTTGTCCAGCTCTCTGCAGAAGCTCACCCCTATGATGCCAGCCTGCCTCCCCAGGAGCACGGGGGCCCTGCAGGCTGATGAGCCAGCTTGACCTTGGCCCTGCCTGGTGACTTGGGTGCTTGGATGAAGCGGGATGGGACGCCCAGATCTGCTCTGTGACCTTGCCTGGGGTTGTGCCAGGGTGTTACACCAGTGTCATCAGCTGCTCAAGCCATGTATACCACCACGGCATCGACCCCAGCCCCACCGAGTGAGGCTGCCCCAAAAACAGCCTGTAAGCCTCAAACTCACAAGGAGCAGAACCCCAAGCAGCCCTGTAGGTCACCCATCTGAGACTCCCTGCCCTTCCACTGCAGCCAGCTTGAGGCCATGTGGTTTGTCACTGCCCAGCAGTGCAGCGCAGCTTGAGCTGAACACGCGCGTGCCACAACCACGGGTTTGCACCAGAATATCCAGCAATTCCCTGCCTGCAGAGAGGGAGAGGGTAATTTAAGGATCTGCCTTCTAAAAGCAGATCAGGTTTGACTGCAGTGCTGCTTGAGAGCTTTCTTCATATATATGCAAAGGCTGCTCAGGAAAGAAAAGGAATGTACACAAATTATCTAAGGATGGATCAGGTTCTTGTTTGCCACCACATGGATGTGGACAGGGCATTTATTTTGCTTCTTGCAAAGGAGACAGTACAGGTGGCTTTAAGGAAAGGCAGCTCAGAGCTCTGCTGAGCAAACAGCCCCGGTAACTGCTCCACACCCAAGTGCTCATTAGCAGCAGTGACAAATAGAGTTTACTTCCCAAGTCCTTGGATCCTGCCCCTCCAGAGTGTGGTTATTTCCCAGAAGGGCGCAGCAAGGATGAGCATCATAGATGGTATGGGATTGGCTCTAAAAGGATCTTCTAAAAGAAGTAGCCCTCAAGCTCAGGGGTCCCTCCAGTGGGGTGTCCTGCTGGCATGCAGCATTGCCACGCTGGGAACACATCCCTGCCCCAGCCTGGCCAAGCCATGGGGTCTCTGCTCTGAGTCTGGCCCCAGCTGCACCAAGCCCCAGGTGACAGGGCAGCGCCGCAGCCAGGGCCTTGTGGGCAGCAGCACCAATCTGCCTTCTCCTCTCCAGCCTAATTTTACTCCTGACCGATTTATACCTTGTGGCAGCCGTGCCCATTAGCTGAAGTAGCTGTTTTTTTCCTCCTCCCAAGTGTTTACCCACCCAGTGTATTTATAGCGTGGACAGCTCGGATAGCCTCCCAGCCTGCCTGCTGCAAGACCCAACTGGCCTCCCCTTGCGAGACACCCTCCTGGTGCCCCGCTCCCCTGGCAGCCTGCCTGCCCTGTCCCTGCCTGAACTGATCCTGCCTGGAGCTGCTCTGCCAGCCACAGGCACCGCTCCCTGCCGGGGGAGCTCTGGGGACTGCTTTCTAGCCCCAAGTCCCTGGAATGGCTGTGAAGGACTCCCTCTGGAAAAGGCATTTTGTCTGCAAACTCTATGTCAGGGCAAGGCATCTGTAGAGGTTCAGCACTGTTCCCTGTGCAGCGTGTGGGCAGACCTCGTTTCCTCTGGTCCCCCCTTTTCTGTGCCAATGTGTTATTTTAAACAGCTGTCCCAGATCTGCCAGCTCCGGCAGCACCCGAAGGGATCCTATGAGATGTGCAACCGATGCAAAGGCAAAAGGCCCCGGATGAAACTGCCTGGTCTGTGGCTGCCAGGGCACGGCCGCCAGCAAAGCAGCAGTGCCAGGCAAAGAGCAGGCTCCTTTGCAGGCTTCGGTGAGCGGCTGTTGCTGTATCTCCAGGCCTCTTTGCTAGCTGGGATAGCTTTAGCACAGTTATAAATAGCCAGCATGAACACTCATGTTCCTCACTGCTCCCTGGGCAGCTGGCTGGGGCACCGGGACTCCTGACACTGCCACAGCCCCGTGGCAAGGACGTGGGGACATTGGGCAGACAGAGGGGCCAAGGCTCAAGCCCCAGCATGTATGTGGCATCCTCCAGCCAGACGGGTCTGGGGGCTGAGCCAAGAGCAGAAGCACACACACACTTCTGGCTCCGCATTTCACAAGATGGCGGGGGGAAAAAAAAAGGAAAGATGAATATGCAATTGCGTAAATTCCCAAGTTTGAGCAGGAGCAAGGAGTTGGTGTGGAAAGGCCCGCAGGGCGGGGGGCTGCCCTGCACTCCAGCTGTCGGCACAAATACTTGACATTGCAAAAGTAACTGCTTGTGCTTCCCTCCATGGCAGGCACAGGAGCCCACCACCAGTGGGAAAGGGGAGGCAGAGGTGAACTCCCTCACCCCTTCTCCAGGTGACCTTTGCGTGAAGGTGACAGGCAGAGAACCAGTGAGGTCAGGGGACAGCCAGCACACAACAGCGGCAGGCACCAAGCCCGGTGCCTTGGAACATCCCTTCACAGTTCAGGCAGGAGCCTGTCCTGTAGATGAAAGAGCTGCTCTCCACATGGCCAGCCCCCTCCGGGCCATGGTATTTTCCACATTCCCCGAAATCCCCGTTAATTTATCCTGCCTAAGCTGCCAGCCGGAGCAACGCAGGAGATTACATTTTGACAGCTGCTCATGGAAAATTCAGCTCCCTCCCTCCTCCTCCTCGAGCCCTTTCTGTCCTCCTCCCACATGCCTAAAAAAACTAGAAGAGAGGAAGGGCCCTGCTATTCCTCCTTGCCTGGGCCTCCCACACCCATGGGGAGGCCCGGGGGTTGCTCCAGCGGAAAGGCCATGGACACTTCCTCCCTCCCGAGGCATCTGGGGCAGCTGGTGATGCTCCTGCCCACGGTACGTTAAACCCGAACCTGGTACTGTCACCTCATGCAGAGATGTGTGGGCAGGTACCAGTTCCGACAAGAGTAAGTGAAGAAGAGGAGGGTGCTGCAGGAAGGGGACTGGCCTGGAAAGGCAGGTTCAGGTCAAGACCCAGACTTTTGTATCTTGCAGGAGACTTTGAGAAAGCCAAGGGCTTTCCAGGGCTGCGAGACACAAGCTGGCAGGTGATCTAATCTCTCCAATGGCTTGGTCTAGAAACCAGGAGCAAGTGGCGCTGGTGCTCTCCAGGGGCTACTGCCCTCTGAGTATTTTTAGGAAGGTTACATGGTTAATTTTAGAGAGTTGGGCAAAGTAGAGCTGGGAACCTCTGAAAATCTCCACCTGGTCCTACACATGCTGAAAAAGCCTGGTGGTTAACCCTCACAGTGCCACAGAACTGCAGGGAATTTAGTGGTGGTGGGAGGGTCAAGACACCTTTCCAACCCATTTCTAAGTATCCCAAACAGAGCTGGTTCTGGAACTGGGATAGAAAATTCCCACCACTTGTGTCTATTGAGCACTACAACAGGGTCAACCACACCATGTCCTGCGAGTGGAAGTGGTTGCTTCCCTTGGGGGTGGGTGAGACCATGTCCACGGGAGCGGCAAGCCTGTCCCAGATCCCAGGGAAAGGCATGTGCCGTGTCTACCTTCACCCGCTAAACCCTCCTCCAGCTGGGTGCAGGCAGATTGCTTACAGGCCACGGTGCCATCAGGAGTAGCCCCAGCAGTAGGACACCCTGGCTCTGTCACTGGCAAGCGGCTGAAACGTGGAGAGCAGCAGCTTTTCTGCTGCACAGCACCTCCAGCCATGGGAGGAAGACACCGGTGGGGATGATGTGCCCTGACGGCTGGAGAAGGCAGCAACCCAGGCACAATGCCAGCAACTGACCCCATACAGCATTCACCAACAGGATCCCTGGTTGCCCAGTCTCCCAGAACTGCCATGGAATAAACCAGGAGCCCTGTGAGTGGGAGTGGCAACACGAACTCCCCAATATATGCCTGCCCCAGAAAGGATCCCTTCGCTGGTGCCCAGCCACCCCACAGGACACTTGGAGAACCAGGGAGCTGGGGTAAGCCCCAGGCTGCCTGATGATCATGGAATATTTGGAAACCTCAGCTGCACAGTCCACTTCCATGTCTCTAGAGAACATCCTGGGCTGCCAGCCAAGGGAGCTGGCTTATACCAGGTGAGGATGCATCCAAGGATGAGATAAAACCAGGGAATATTTGGTCCAAGCATGCAGTCCTGGTGCCTCCTCCTTGCTGAGTACACCATGAGCATCCCACCTTCCCCCATGGCTTCCCCAATGCTGCCAGCTGAACCAGCACCAGGTGGAAGCTGGAACAAATGGATCATCTTGAAAAAACCTAGACTAGTGATTGAAGAGCAGGGAAAGACTGGAAGACCAGTTGGTCAATCTGAAGCATGTGGGGTTAGGTGAGGCAAAGGGGCTGCAAATCCTCCCCTTCCCTCACCCCTCGAGGGCTCCAGCACAGCCCTAAGGAGGGAAGAAGGGATCAGGGAGGAGCTGTCCTCTGTGCCAGGCAAGGGAAGGAAATCTGAAGAGCCAAGATATTCAGACCTAACATCTCCTGGAAAATGAATTCCCTTCAAGTTTAAAGCAGCCTCGTTTTTTTAAAGTGACAGTCACAAGGCAGCACACTGGAGATGGCACAGGGATGCACAGAGCACCTCTCCAGCAGTGGGGCACAACAGGGACCTGGCAGCTGAGGACTCCGTGAGTGTCCCCCCTCACCAGTGGAAGCCCACCATAGAAGTGATGCTTTACCAGAACTCACTTCCCCCTGCAGAAGGAAATGGCATCAGCTGCATGGGCAGAGGCAGGAGCTGAGGCCCAAGGTAGCCCTGCTGCCCCGGCAGGACTCAAGGCACCGGGTGAACTCCACAATGGTGCTGGGCTATTGTGCAGCACAAGGGCTGACACGAGCAGGGACACGTAGGCAGGAAGGAGTAAAGCACTTAAGCTGCCTCATTCGCCAGCTTTGAAAAAATGATCATCCTTCCTCTTTATTCAAGGCTTCAGGGAGGTGGGAGAGCATAAAGGATGGGTCTAGGGTAGAAATAAGACTTCTCACTTTGCTGGGGTCAGAAGGGAGGCAGGGCTGGGGGATGCCAGTTAACCAGCCCCAGATGATCAGCCAAACAGGGCATGTGGCTTGGATGGGACATTTCTGGATGGCAGTGCTTGGAAAGAAACTCTACCCTTTCTGCTGCCTTGGCAGAGGGATGGTCCTGCTCCATCCCCATCCCACTCCACCACTTCCTTGCTGATTGAGTCAGTTCAGCTTGCTGAGAAGGGAGAAAATAAATGTTTGTAATGTGAAAGCAGCACCCCAGAAAGAAGCTACTTCTGTGCAAGGCCAGGTTTTTCAAGGTCTAAGAAAAGCTGTCCCTGGTGTGCAGTAGCTCCTGGCAAAGTCCCCAGGTGGTAGGGGTCTGCTGTCAGGTCGGCCACACACCAGCCAAGGGTGGTAGGGATGTGCCATGGAATATGAAGCTGGCCAAAGGTAGCAACATCCTAATGCTCAAGGCATGTTTTGGAGATAGCTCTGTCCACTCCCACCTGACTCAAGCCAGAAAGAGGAGATGTAGCAGCAAGGAAAAGACACTAGTGCTTCAGGTAGGATGTAGGCAAGCCACTGGGGTCAGAGAGATGCAGGACACAGAGTGGAGGGACTGAGTGACACCACGTCGCAGAAGCCCAAGGCTGGCTTGCTGCAAGCCAGGAGGCAGAGCTATTTTTTTTTAGCCAGTAGGGTTCTTATGGAGGTGGTGGGGGAGGACAGGAAGAAGGAGAACAGATTGCAATTCTGGGGCTGAGGAAAGCTGGAGAGTTGGAAAGGAGCAGGAGACATGAGAGAGGGAACCCCACAGAAACATTTGCTCCAGAGCACGCAAAGGGATCGATTCTCAGCAGAAGGACACACCAAAGCCTTACAAAACACCTCCAGCACAGCCAATAGACATTGAGAAACAGGGCAAAGAGGCCTGGTTATAAGGGCACAGGATGTCCAGACACCAAGTAGTATCCTTGCCTCTCACTGTTTGAATATTGCCCCTTTCATGGTTGTAATTGCAATTTTTGAACAGAAGTACCTATGCTAAGGCAGAGATCATCTCCCTCCTATAGCTCAGGCTATGCTGCAGAATCAGTTCCCCCCAACCTGGATGAAAAATGCAACTTCCCAGGGTCATGCTGTCTTCTGGCGAGTCCTAGTTTACTGCAGAAACACTCCCCCAGCTGCTGGGAACAGGTTTCGTAAGGAAGAGTGTGTAGCCCTAAGCTAATTTTAACATCCTGCAGAAGAGCAAAGTTAAGCAGAGGGGTCCTGGGTGATGGCCCAGCAAAGACATTAACACCTCCAACTCCTGCTGTCAGGCTGCAGAGCTCAGATGTACCAAGTTACAAGCTCATCCAGGGCTCCTGCAAGTCACAAAACAGGTCTGGGGCCATCTCATGGCTCAGGAGAACTGCAAGGATGCTCTGGTGCTGCCTCCACACCTCTTAAGGGATGCTCATGTTTTCAAATGCACTGCCCTGAGAGGACAAGGATCCTGCAGGCACACCTGGGAATTTCCAAAGGGTTTGCCTGCATGCCTGCTTTTTTCTTCCCACGTATTTCTCGTAGGAAGGAGGAGGCCCAGCCAAAGCCCTGCTGTGGGCAGCAATCATGTGCAAGAGGCACAGAGCCAGCAGGGTAATGAAGGGGTCCCAGGTGCTGAAATGAAGGAGCGAAGGGCATCCTCTGGCAGCACAGTGGGACACAGCAATTTGGAAATCAGGGCAGAAAGGGAGAGAGTTTGACACTTTGGCTTGGCAGGGGCTGGGAGGGAGCAGTGAGGCAACGTCACGCGGGGACTGGTGGGGTGAGTCACTCCTGACTAAGACATCCGCTGGGGAGGCACCCACGGAGTCCCCACCACCAGGCTCCAGCACTGCGGAGCTGCCAGAGGAATTCCCGCTTTTGGAAAGGTTGAAACACAAAAGCCTGACCTGAGCCACTCCCAAACACAGCCGGATCTGACCCCATGGGGTGATCTGCTTCCTGACCCCTGGGTTTTTCCAAAGCAGAAAACTTGTGCTTTGATGCTGCCAAGGCTCCATCATGCCTCAGCTTCAGATGATCTCTTGGGAGGATGATGGGACACTCGAGAGGCACATGATGACATGCCCTGGCTTTGTGATGCTGGGAGCATGGCCAAGCACTGATCGCACCCACGTACCCGTTCCTGCCAGGAAATGATCCCAGCCAGCTCCTGGGACACCTCCTCCCCAGGCATCCCACAGCAGCATTGCACAAAGAGCATGGTGGAGGTCTCTTAGTGCCTGGGCCATGGTGGCAGGATCACCAGGCACTGATTTTCATCAGTGCAACAGCCCCAAGCCTTGGGGCGCATGGAAAGGATGACACGTTGCTTCTCGGGGTAGAGAAAGGGCAATTTTTATGCAGTGGGCAGCAAACAGAGCATAAAAGGCACACAGAGCTGCACCCACAAGCAGTGCATGGCTGGGGAACACTTGCAGCCAGTTCCCACCTGTTGTTTCTGCAGAAAGACAGAAAAAATCCTGAAATTTTTCCACCATTGGGAAAAAAAAGTCTTACTGAGGAGCATGCTGCAGAGCAAGCCCTGACCTCACCTGCCCCTCACGTGGTAGGAAGGGCTGCTTGGCATAGAGCATCTCCCTGCTGCCCAGGAGGGACTGTAATTGCTGAAGGATACCCAGGGAATGCCCCAGGCTATCAGGACAGCAGGACGGGGAAAAAGCAGGTGCAAAGCTGGGGGGTGATCACACTTCTCTGTTGTACATGGTGCAGAAGGGGAGGGATTCTCCACAGCACTAAGCTTCCCCGATAGGCAGCATGAGCACCCCTTTGACAGCCAAATGCTCGGGATTTGGGAGGAAGATCTATGCTGAGGATGGGGACACACCACTCCAGAGCTTCCCGGCTGCCTTTGCAGCATGGAAGTGGCTGGCAGATAGAGCCAGCTTCCTGCAGCTCTGGAGCCCTCCGAAACAAAGCATCTCAGAGGAATGAGCCCCTCGGCAAGCAGCAGGGTCTGCCCATGCTGTATCCTGCTGGAGCAGGCAGGAGGGGCTACACACTGTGCCACAGGCAGGAACAACCCTGCCTGGGAATCCCACCTTCTCTGGCCCTTTGCTTCAACATGTGCCAACCTCCAACATGAGAAGGGCTCCTTCTGAGGAAGGAGATAGTGGGGCTGCAGATGACAAAAGTCCCAGCTGTGGGATCTGAAGTTCTCTCTTCCCCATCACAAAAGACAACACTCAGAGGAGCAGAGTGTAACCCCACTTCCAGAGCAGGGCAGGGCCTTGTGAAGCAGCATCCTTCCGTGAAATATTCACCCAGGACTAGGTGCAGGGTACCACCTGTTTTGTACCTGTCTACAGGAAGCAAAAAGAAATCAAAGGCATCTATAAACCTCCTCAGAAGGGTAAGTTCCAGGCAAACAGCAGACTTCAAGGGCTATGAAATCAGTGGTGCAATAAACAAGCAGATGGACAGTAGTTCCAAAGCAGCAAGATCTGACTGGGGATAACCTGAAATGCCAAGGCAGGGTGCTCAGCCTGTCCTGCTCAGCACCAGCTTAACAGAGGGCTGGCCCCAAAACTGATCTCAGACCATACTGACTTGACCTCCCTGCAGACAGTAATTTAAGCTATCTGCCTAGAGCCAAACCCCTCCTCCTTTTCCCCAGCTACAGATGTATAGGCCTTGGATGGATGGATTGAAAGGTGGATCTAATTCCCCTGCAGCACTTCTGACAAAGTGCACTCCATCGCTTTGTAGGAAGAGCTCCCAGATGAATTACTGCAATTACCCCGGCTGCAGGAGAAACTGCAGGTCTTCCCTTCACTGGTGACAAAGACTTCTCCAAAAAACAATCCCCCAAACGCCCACCACCCCAAGCTGTAATGCAACCACCAGGGATGTGAAGAGCTGAGCCCCCAGCACCACCCTCAAATCACTGAGCTGTGATCAGAGAAACAGCCATGGTGAAAGGCAGGGGGAGAAGGAAGAGAGCTGTCTTTCGAGGCAGCAACAGGCAAAGAGGCACAAGGACGTGGAAATGTCAGTGGCCTCATCCTGGAAGGAAATAAAATGCTGGGCAGGGATGTGGGACAGGGTCAGCATCACTCAGTTCTCTTGCCTGACTGCTGCTTTCCCCCTCTTGTGTTGCAGGCAGCTGGCCTCTAAAAATACCCACTGTTGTCACGCCGTCCTGCCTGCTTGGGCCAGGAAACAACTCTGAGCAGCTCTCAGTTCCATCTTCATCTGCGCGGCTGTGCTTCCCTCACCAGGACCTGTCCCAGCCCCTCTTGTGTGCCTGGCAGATGACAGTCCCTCAGGAACCATGGCCATAACCTGACATAGACTCAATGAACCAAGGGTGCTAACTGGGAATATACAACCCCAGGAAATTTCTGCTAGGATTGCTAAAACTAGTAAAAAGGTAAATATTTCCACAGCATCTCTCTGCTTCTCTACAAAGTGCCACGAGACCGTTCCAAGGCACACAGCTGAGTTTCACGCCACTGATGGGAGGCCCACGGCTACGTGAGTGTGCATGAGCATAAGCAGCCACAAATTTCCCAAGCTCATTCAGCCCATGACACCACAACTGTCCCAGGGTCAACCTGGTGCTGATGCTGGCCAGCTCTGGTCTATAGGGAAGGAGAAGAGAGTCACCTTCACCTCAGAGGTGCAGTACAGCCTCTCCAATGGTGAGGTGCCATCTCCACTGGTAAAATACACCCTTGATGGAACACCTCCAGCTGCCCACAGACCCAGTGTTGGGTCTGAGTGATGCATCTGCTCAGGCTCAGCTGGTTGCACGTGGCACAAACCTGGCAGCGTGGAGGCACAGGGACCACAGCAGGGAGCACCCATGTATCAAGCCCCATGCCAGCAGCACAGAGACCAGCCATGAAGACCTGGCTGCTGCCTCCCTGGCCTTTCCTTCCACCCTCTTCAAATCCCAGATTGTACAGACCTGCAGCAGGCTGGAAAGTTAAACCATGACAAGAGAGAAGCAGCCCCTGTCCCCCACCACAGGCGCTCCCCTCCCCTGCCTGCAGCCCAGCAGGGCAGGAAACCTGCCAGCAGCTGGGCTCTGCTCATGGGAAATGCTGTGCAGTGACACGAGAAGAGGCCCCAGGCAGCAGAGCTTCCTGCAGCTGCACCCCCACAACAGCCTCCCATCAAAAAGCACTAAGCACAAGCATTTGGCCAGGCAGCACCTGCAAGGCACTCAAGCCTCTGGTGGGTTCGCCCGCATTTGAAACCTGCCTGGTGGAACTGGTACAGGGAGACATTTAAGGCCCAGCTTCAACCACTCTTGCTCTATCTGAAATAAAAAATTGGTGTCTCTACAGAGGGAGGCTTGTTGTACCTCATCGTACAGCCAGGCTTGGTAGAGGCAGGTGGGCAAAATGCTCTGTATCAGGGCCTGCTGCTTTACAGCATCACTTGGCTGCTCATGTACATCATTCCCAAGCCCTTATGATTTCAGTTTTCGAGGGAACCATGGGAAAGCCAGGTCACATTTACTCAAAACCAAGTACTCAGCACATCTGGGGTTTTGGTGTACCAGCAGATGCCACGAAATGCACCTTGTGGTTGCCTGTCTGCTTGGGGCACCACAAGACTGGTCCCTGTAAAGGGAATTTATCCAAAGAGCCCTTTGCTGCCTGTCTGATCTGTCACATGAGAGATTACATTGGAGAGGGGAAAAAAAAGCCTTTTTTTTTTTTTCTCCTCTTCCTCCAAAGTGGGCTTTTCTCCCTCCCTGCACTTCTCTTGAAATTAATTTTCAGCATTTAGCAGCATTTTCCCATGACTCTGCACGGCTGCCTTGGCCAGGCGCCAGCCTGATACTGCTCCTCCACCAAAGATGGCTGTATCTGATTGATCCTCCAGCCAGCGAACGAGAGAGAGAGGAGAGAGCAGCCTTAATAGCACATTAATAAATAAGAGAAGCCTTTACGGTTATTCCAGTCACCGGAACAAACATCTCAGCAAAACAAACCAGCATGGGATAAACTTACGTCACGGGCTGGGAAGACAATCCTGGCTGGGAAGTGGGTCAGCCCAGGAGCACGAGAGCATCATTCTCAGCATCTCTGGAAGATACATGTGCGGAAGAGGGAGAGGGCACCCAGCTACCCTATGCAGATTTATGCACAGGTTTACAGAGGAGAGAGCCCGGTTAATGTGCACAGCAATTAGTGCCTCGTTCCTGGGGAAAGCAGTCGGGATTTCAGAGGGCACTGGGGAGGCAGGGCAGCGCAGACAGCCTGCGCTAGCTCTCGCTGCGCAGACTGAAGATAACTGCCGCCACCGCCGGCTTCTCACGCGCAACGCCAACGTTGACGCACTTCAACTTCATCTCCAGCTCTGGTGTGCATTAAAGCTGCCTTCGAGTGTCCTGTCTTCAGGTGTTCAGCACTTTGCTCTTCCGAGGTAGCCGCTGCCTCTTCCCCCCCTCCCAGGTGGATGCTGCTCTGGCTGCTGGCTCAGAGAAGGCAGAAGCAGAAAAGCACCCCATCTAGAGCCGGAGAGCCCAACAGCTGAACATCACCAGTGTGGGGAGGCATCAGGATGGTTTCTGCACCCACTTCCCAAAGGATCCGCAGGCCTGGCAATGATGCAGGTGCTTGATCCGGCTGTCATACAGTAACCAGCACCAAACCCACAAAAAGATGGTTTGAGGACAGTCATCTCTGGAAATTTCCACTAGCAAAAATAGATTCAGAATGGTAAGTTCGTGCAGACCTTGGGGTGCCCTTCCCCTGGCCTAGCTCCTGGAAGCAGAGAGGGAAGCATGTATGATGTCTGCATGTTGAATACTGCATAGATTCAGTTGGAAGGGAACCACAAGGATCATGAAGTCCAGCTCCTGGCCCTGAACAGGACAACCCCAAGAATGACACCATGTGCCTGAGAGCCTTGTCCAAACACTTTCTGAACTCTGTCAGATTTGGTGCTGCCACCACTTTCCCGGGGAGCCTTCCAGTACCCAACCACACTTCGGGTGAAAAACTTTGTCCTGACATCCTATGTAAACTTCCCTTAGTACAGTTCCATGATGTTCCCTTGGATCCTGTCACAGGTCATGGAGAGCAGAGATCAGTGTTGTCTCTCTGTTGTCCCCACTGTGGAAGATGCAGCCCAGGATGAGCTTTGCCCCCAGTCTCTTCTCCAAGCCGACCAAGCCAAATGACCTCAGCTGCTCCTCATATGGCTTCCCCTCTAGACCCTTCACTATCTTCATATCCCTCCTCTGGATGCTCTCTAACAGCGTTACATCCTTCTTGTATTGTGGTACCTAAATCTGCACACCAGACCTGAGGTGAGGCCACATCAGTGCAGAGCAGGATGACCACCGCCCTTCACCGGTGGCAGTGCTGTGCCTGACACGCTATGGGACGTGGTGGGCCCTTTTTGGCTGCCAGAACACACTGGTGACAATTTGGTGGCAGGACAGTCAGGGCTGAGAGCAGCTTTCTGACTAGCAAGCTAGAATTCAGCCTTCTCATTCTGGTGTAGAGACTGCAATGGCAGGACTATCTGAGGAGCAAGGATTGCCAGGCGCCAGCGAGAAAATGCTCAGAACTCAAAGCTTTTGGAGCACAGCAAGGGTTCATCACAGACAGGCCTCTTCCCAGCTTGCAGAGACCAGGGCTGCCCAACACAGGTGTTCACACACACCTTCAGCTCACTCTCCAACAAAAAACCCCAATGTCCAACCCTGTACTCTGGAGCAAGACTGAAGAGCACTTCCAGCCTTTTTTTCTTTCTAATTGTGCCTGGAGAAGGACCCAGCCCAGCACCCTGGCTGCCATCTCTCCACTGAAAACCTTCCCATCTTCCCCAAGCTGGGCCCTCCTGCTCTGGGAAAGTGCTGCTGGGAACACAGCAGCTCATTTGGCAAAGAAGGGCTCCTGACATTGGTGCTACCAGCACCCAGGACAAACAGCTTGCTTTGTCAGTACACAGAAAGCCTGTGACATTCCTGGTGGTACTGCACAGGAGGATGAGCTAGGCATTTCCTTAGGCTAGCCAGCAGACAAGGAGATATGGATTTATTAGAGCTTCAAACACTCAAGGGCTTTGGGTGATGAGTGGGATTTCCAGATAAACTTTAAGCTACTTACAGCCTCTGAAAATTCCCTTAGATCCTCTGATGAAGATGAATAACATGAGAGATACTAAGAGAACGACACAAAGCTGGGGACTAAACCACACATCTCCCTTTACTCCCTTCTCCCCACTAGCTTTGGCTTTACTGAGAAGTCCTAATAGTGATAAACCTCCAGAGGCAGGGTCAAGTGCTACTAGCAAACTCCAAAGTTGTGCAAGATGTGTCATCTTCCAGTCGTGGAGGCCAGGAAGTGGATCTCAGAAACCCTGGGCAGACAGGGAAATCCCAGAGCAGTTTCAGGTGGTGCTGGAACATTTACATTGCTGTGTGTATGGCAGACATGCCTGTGAAAATCCCCATCAGGAAACAGGATTCACCCACAGAGGTGCTGTCCACTCAAAGGGAGGGACAAGCTCCACCATAAAGGTCAGAGCTCCTTGCCCACCCCATTCAGAAGATATATGTAGGCTTTGCTGTTCATAAGAGCAGCAGCTCTCCTGCCCTCATCCTGGGACAGGCTAGAGGCCAACTGCTCCTCCCATCCTGCCATCCCAGCAGCCACAGTGGAGCCCAGAAGGATTCAGCAGTGGGCTCTTCTCACTGACCATCCCCACACACAGCACCTTACAGTGATGCTGCAGCATTCACTGACCTTGGGGACCACTCTGCAACCTCCCTCTGCACAGGCTTCCCAGCACAGTCCTCCTCTCTTCCTCCCCAGGCACACCTAGCTCTTCTGCAGGCCTTCAGCTGCAGAGAGGGGATGAAGTGACACCAACCAGGGACGAGAGCTCAGCCTGCCCCAGCTCACTCCTCAGGGTCCCTGCTGAGGGGCCTGATGAGCCATGAAGCAGCTGGAGAAACTCTGCATGGCAGATACAGGGAGTGGTGAGGCACCAAGACTATCTGTGTGCTCCCATTATCACAGGCACACTGCTGCAACAACAGCACCTTATCACTGCCCTCAAGTCAGGGCTCCTCGCTGTCCCGCTGAGGATCCCACAGAGCTCAGGTTGCACTTTGAGCACCCAGCTCATCCCCCAAACACAAATGCTCCTGAAAGAATGTGAATGCAACCTTCCCCACGTGCAGAGAACAGCACCATCCAGATCTCCAGAAAGGGGCAGGCAGGGCAAGAATCCACTCTCCAGCCCTGCTAGCCACAGAGTCTGGGGGGCTGCTCTCCTTGGTCAGGCAGATCACAGAGATCCCCAGGCATGCCTCCTGATGAGTGGGTTTGGTACGGGGCCCCTCATCCCCACCCTCGAGTCACCCTTCAAAGGGAGCAGGGACAGTCACGCGCAGCAATGTCAAAGCTCCTCTCCATTTACCAGAGCACTGCTGCTTCAGCACTTTCCAGTGGCTAATGGAGTGGCTCAGCACTGCCAGAGGAGCAGCGCGATGGGGAGGCAGGGGGGAAGACACGGGGAGCTCCTGACTGCCCTGCTGGAGGTTAACCAGCTGCAACAGGAGATTAACAGGAATTTCAGCAATCTTGAGGTGGCTTACTTCCCCCCTTCCCTGCGGTCTCCAAATCCTTCATTAACTTCTTACACCAAGAGAGGAAGAGTGCAAAAGTTAAATGAGCTCTGACAAGTTATCAGAAGGGTTTTTAAGCACCCTCCACTCCTTTTGCCATTAATTAGCAATGAGGAAGAACCACCACCAGGAGAGGCTTCGTCACGGACTGAACAGCTCTCGCTGCTGCCCGCACATGCTTCAGCTCAGCTCAAATGCTCTCAGAGGGCCCCAAAAGAGGCACCAGAGAAACCCAGTTCTTGCAGCACTTCCCACAGCTCATGCTGCAATCTTTCAAGGGCACCGTGTTTAACTTAGCAGCACTGCACTAACTCACTCAAGTGGCTGAAAAACAGCTTACTCCATTTTGCAGCTGGTTTATTTTTATGAACAGGTTTTTGCCTCTCAGCATTGCAGTTTAAGAACTATCATTCAATGTAACTGATACTCTCTGACCAATCATTGTGAGCTGCAGGGTGTTTCTGTAACGAGACCCTCTTCGCTCCAGTACCAGGCGCAGCAGAAGGCCCTATGACCCTCACTCCCACAGAGGCTCGTGGAATACCTGGAAGGATGCTGTGCCTTCATTTCTCTCAGCGTTTAGAAACCAGAGCAGCAGCACAGTCTGTGCAAGGTCACGGAGCAAGAAAGTTTGCAGGAGCACTTGGTCTCAACTCTGGTGCCACACGCCAGCCCTCTCCATCTGCCAGGGAGGATGGGAAGTGCCTGGCTTATCTGGATCAATAGGAATCAGGCCTGGGGTGTTCTGTCACTGAGGATGCAATGCAAGCCATACAGCTTCGATCTAATGGAGAAGAGCAGCCCCTGGAGACAGGGCAAAGGGAAAAAAAATCCCAGGATTTTTCTTTTCCCCAAGAAGTAGGAAAATGAGCCCCACGAGACTCTTCTTGTACTTTGTTCTTATCCGCTGGTTCAGTTTCAGGCCTTCCTGAAAATGAGGCATTGTCCCAAGGCATATTATGAAATTCCCAGACCACGTCACACAGGGAGAACACAGTATTTACGAGGGGGACGGGTGGGAGAGAAATCCCAGACTATTCCAGGAAAATCAAGGAGACATCCCTGAAATGACTTCCCCTCCAGCCAGGAGAGGAAGGGAGGACCTCCCACCTCGCTCCCTGTACCCAGCCAAAACTAGGTCAGTGACACAGCCCTGCTCGCAGCCAGAGCTCCTCTCCAGACACCAGGACACATGGAAGAGTCCAGCCAGGAGGGTGAAGGGGGTAACCTTGCCCCTTCCCATAGCCTGACACATTTCCTGCAAGCTGGCTTCCCAGCCCTGTTAAAGAGGCAGGCAGTTCCTTCTCTGCTTCCTTTCAGCACCACAACACTGCCAGCTGGCTTCAAAGAGAAAACCAACTTTGGCCTCTCTCTGGCCCTTTATCAGACAAAACAAAGGAAAACAAAAATCCCCACACCTTGCTTTCAGAGGCTTCCTCTGCTTCTTTCCTAGTTTCTAAGGCTGGGAACCGCTATACCTGACTGGCAACCCCCAAATACCTTCAGAAGAGACACGAGGCGCTCAGCCTGCTCTGCAAAAACCAAGGTCTTGAGCTCCAGCACCCTCAAGACCACTATCCCCCAAGTCAAGGAGGGTGGGATGGGGGTGCCACATCCACTGCTTCACATCCCAGAGCCAGAACACCTCCCTTCTAGAAAGCTTCCTCCCTTCACAGCCCCTTCCTCCCTTGACCTTGACACAGATGCCAGCTCCAGCATGCATCCACCCATCTGTGCCGGGGTGGGGATGGGGGTCCAAGAGGGGGACAGCTCCCCCTCCCCGGGAGAACCGCGCCCACCGCCGTCCCCGGGCACCCGCGGAGGGAGGAGAAGCCGGGGGAAGGCTCCGCAGAGCCGGCACTCACCGCTGTGCGAGCTGAACCACCGCGGCGCGATGTGAAGGGGCAGCGCGTCGGCCAGCGAGGCCCTGGCGCCCAGGTACAGCATCCCGTCTCTATGGTGACCGCCTCCCGTCTCCTGGAAACCGTTGCCATGGGCGTACGTGGAGTCGGAGCCCGGACCGCCGCCGCCGCCGCCCGGGGCCCGCTCGGCCTCCCCTGCCGCCCGTGCCGCCGCCGCGTACAGCCCGAAGGGGAC
>VZTJ01001456.1:23393-85460 GCA_013397795.1 Orthonyx spaldingii
GCAGCCCCGCACGGCGCCCCGCGGTGCGCAGGCGTTGCGCAGGCTCGGCCGGGGCGGCCCAAGATGGCGGCGCGCTGGAGCAGCGAGAATGTGGTGGTGGAGTTCCGCGACGCCCAGGTCGGGGGGCCCGGGGGCCGCCGCATCACCGCGCCGCGGGGGCAGCCCCCGGCCGGCCCGTGACGAGCGGAGTGGGGGGAGGTCCCGGCCCGGGAGGGCTCGGCAGCCCCGCGGGGCCTTTAGCCGGCGATGGACGGGGCTGAGGCGGTCTGGAGTCGTTTGCGCGGAGATAGCGCCTTAATTCACGGGGCACTTAATTTCTAATCTTGATTAGGTCTTGTATGGTTTTTTAAAAAATATGTTGTCGTGCCTAATATAAGATATTGCCACTTCCCACACATCTTTCCTCGTTTCCTTTTGCTAGAGGTGCTCAAGGCCAGCGTGGATGGGGCCCTGAGCGACCTGGTCTAGTGAAGAAAGTCTGCGTATGGCAGGGGGTTGGAACGAGACGAGCTTTAAGGTCTCTTCCAACCCAAACCATTCTATGGCTCTGTCAGTTTTCCTGGAGGCTGTTACACTTACTGTCTCACTGCCAAATAAATTGATGAGCGGCGCTCGATTAAAATGAAAAGTGGGTAATATTTTTTTGTAAACAGCAAAAAAGTCGGCTTTTGTTTTTGAAGCTGATGGTGACAGGAGAACTCCCCTCAGTTTGCTCACGTGCTTTTGTAGAAGTTGTTTTTACATCCTTGGGAGTGTTCATGGCTAGGCTGGACAGGGCTTGGAGCAACCTGGCCTGGTGGAAGGGGTCCCTGCCCATGACAGGGATTTGGAACAAGATGATCTTTAAGGTCCCTTCCAGCCCAAACCACTCTGGGATTCTCTTCTAAGAAATGTGGGGGTTTTAAGGTGTTGACAATTGCTTAACAAAAATCTAGTGCTTAACACCACGAGATACAGTGAGTGAATTATGAACTACTTCAGCAGGAAACCCAGAAAGATTAAAAAAAAAACCCAAATTTGATCTGGAAGCTCTCTCATCTCGTTTGTCCTCTTGTGTTGGAGCGGTAACAGCTCTGCCTTCACCATTGCAAACAGAGGCTTTGAATCCTGTGTGCTGCATCCAACCTGCCCTCTGCAAGCTCACAAAGTTTTCCCTTTCATACCTCAAAAGCTTTGTGTCACTTTTCCTCCCAGACTCATCCTTGTCTGTGACTGAGGATTTGCCCTCAGGAAACCAGTAATGAGATACGAGGGTACATCTTCCTACATCACAGATTCATGTTGCATCTGGCTCAGGAGATAGGAGGCCTCATGACTTTATTGCTTACTCATAATGACTGGTGTGTGGAAGGAGAAGGGACAGGTGTTACCATCCCCTGCTGCAGCAGTTGGTTTCAGTGTCACTCCTGCACTGGCACAGACCTTGGCAGAGGGTGAACACGGGGGGTTCGGTCACTTTGCTTTAATCTAGTGTGATCTTTCTGGAGCTGTTCTGACCTGTCTGGTCTCCTGTATGAAACCAGAGAACTGCTGTGGTTGGGGCTGCCAGACTGCTGCTTCAGGCTAAACTCATTTATATATTTGTGTCTGAGTGGGTTTTTTTTAAGGAGTTTACAGGGACATTTTTGGCAGGTGGGAAACCTGAGCTTGAGAAATTGGAGCACCTTGGCTGAAATCATCCAGTACCAGTCTTGAGCTCTGTGTGTAGGTCACCCTATCTCCAAAATCCCTATTCCAAAAACAACCTAAATGGAAATAAAAGAGTCAAAAGAGTGGGCAGCTGTTCTGTTTATAACCAGTACACTTCTGCAAGCAGTACAGTTCACCATGCTGGAGTGTGTCATGAGAAAGCTACAGCACCCAACCTGTAACACTGCAGAAAATCAGTGTGTGTTTTGGGGCCAGTATTACCTACAAGTGTCATTTTTCTGTACAAGCTGACAGAGGTGGCAGTCTCTGTACTCTTCTGATTTAGACAAGACCCACAGGTTCTTCTTAGGCTGTCGGCACTATCAAAAGGAGAGTAAAACTCACCCAGTGATGAAATACAACCATTTGTAGCAGCTCTGTGTGGATGGGAGGTTAGGTATGCAGGGAACTGGTATTGCTTGTTAAGAGTTTGCAGCTCTTGAAGAGCAACATAGCCGTGTCAAATTGGGTTGGTCTGTTGTCTCTCACGTGGAGAGAATGAAGCTAAATTGAAAACTAATGAAAGTTCAGACATGAAAAGGAGTTTTCCTCGGCTTGCCTAGCAGAAATCAAGTGAAATGCTGAAGTAGATGCTTGAAGTCTGAGAAGATGCTACCTGGGCTGTGGGCTCAGAGCAGGTTCTCAAATGTGCAGTGCTCCTGCTGTGCTTACTCATGTCATTGTTATTCGTGAACAGCAGTTCTGGCTGTCCACAGCGTTTTAGGATAAAAACTGCTTTCTGGTTGGTTTGTTAAGTTTCAACTCCCCCCTTCTGGAAGGCTGTACTATGAAGACTGGCATATCACCATACCAACCATATTAAATGGCAGCTGTTTGGTTTTTTCCTGTGCCTAGGTAAGACTCTTGTATCATAGGGAACTGTTTGTTGCTGTAAAACAACTTAATTTGTGACCCATCAGAGTAGCAGCCAGACATGTGAAACTTTTTACTTCGTCTGATTGTTCGCTACATTTTATGATGTTTGGTGCCGGGAAAAAAACAGTTTACCAGTGTTCATTATTGAAAACAATTTGTAAGGATTTATGAGATCCTGATGCCAACACCAGAAAAAATAAACTTATATATGAGATTATCAATCACTTTAAATTGACATGTTTTTTTCTGTCTTGAGGAAAGATGGCCCCAACTGTATGAAATATGTCTCCTGACTAGCTCTTCATCACATGAGAAAGCTCTGGTTACTGTAATGACTTTAGTGATCCTCATTTTAATTTCTCAGAAGAAAAATGTGTAACATCTGGGAAAAGTTCTTTCTTCCGTTGGTTTGTTTTGTTTGGTTGGTTGTTTTTTGGTTTTTTATAGATTCAGTAACCTACTTTTTTGTAGGCTTTGTTCTGTGTTTTGCAAGGTGCTGTGGAGTCTAGAAAGCTGGAATTGTTTCTTTATCATTTAGAGATCTTAAAACTAGCTGTTTATTTACAGAATTAGCTTTAGGACTAGGGAAACCTTGCCAGAAGATTGGATTTGCTGCCTAGGAAAAAGTAATGAAAGGAGGTTGTTCCTGGAACAGTAAAAGTGGTGAAAGTGGGCTTGGTTTACCTTGAGCTCCTGCTGAAACTCTGCAGGCAACTGTAGTTCTTTGCCGTGTGGCCTCTAGAGAAGAACAGGTCCCTGATGCTGTTTTTCCCTCACTTGGGGTATTTGCAAGGAGGGGATGGGCCCTGGCTGAAAAAGCTCAGAATTTGTCATGGTTATTTTACTGTCAGGTCTGACTGAAATGGAGTGAGATTTCTATGTTGTCTGTCAGGTTTCAGTGATACTTGTAAGTAGTAACTGTGGGACATCCTGAAGTCTTGTTACATCCATGCTGAGAGCACTTAAAATCCTGAACAGCAGCAGGAGATACATCCTGAGCCTTCAGAGAGGCAGCTTTGAAGATGACAGCAGTTAGTGTGAAGAATGTGGGGCATATTCTGATTTTGTACTGTGAATGCTCGAAACTCTTTTGAAGTCATATCTATGTTTATGGGCTGAACTCTTCAGCTTTCCAAGTAAAATTTTCCTTTATTCTCTTGGCATTTAAAGAAGATGATCAGCCAGTTCATTCTGCACAAAAAGAGGGGGAGACAATATCCAAACAGTCCTTTTTTAAATTTTTTTTTTCTAATGGCCTTTAAGTTATCTCATAGCCTTCTTTACAAGCATGCCAAAGTAAATTCTAATACCTCTTGGCCATCTCTCATTTCTGGAGACTAGCCATACACAAATGGTTGCAATTCTGTCTCCCAGTACATATATAATTAAATCTGGTCCTGCAATGAAAGAGAGAAAGTTCCTGAGCAGGAGCAGAGACTGATTAATACAGATTATTAGAGATCGCTGATTGAAAGGCTGCAGCTGTGATTGCCATAGTGGAGAGAAGGGGAGCAAGGTCTTAGTGCTCATAATGTTGTCTGCCAGGTCTTGTCTTCAGTTTACGCTAACAAAGATGTTTTCTGTGTGCTGTCCTGCATCCCAAAATCGACCACTACACCCCACTGCCCCTCTGTGCTACTTTAAGGGGATGTTACTTTGCTGAACTCCTCCATAAAGTCATGTGTTTGACTGAGCAGCTGACCTGACAGGCATTTAGTTGTGTTCTGTGTTTCTCTTTAACAGGCGACTGCGATGTCAGTGGATTGCCTGGGACAGCGCGCTGTGCTCTCGGGGTGAGTGTGGCAGTCCCTGTTAGAAGTGTGGGACGGTCATTTCCACAAGCCAGGCCAGCAGCCTTCAGGCTGACCTCAGCTGGAGGGTTGATGGATTGTTTCAGAAAGGGGCAGCTGAATTCTGTTCGACACTTAACGAAACTGATTCTGGGTCATGTTCCCAATGGGATACGGAGTGGAGAGACAGCAACAAGAGCACAATAAAATACTGTTGTGGCTTTCCTGGTAAATTCCTTCCCAAATCCCCATATGGGAAGTGGAACATTATGAAGTACTATTTGGATTGTCTTGAAATACAGATTAGATTATTTCCTAACAAAATTTGCCCTAATTATTCTCGTGGGGCTCTGTCACCTGCTTCTCTGCTGGTTTAGTGTGGGATGATACAAAGAGCAGTAGGTGCCACAGACTCCCAAGTTCCAGGAGAGCCTGGTCTTATGGATCTACTTCCAGGGCAAGCCTTCAACCAGCTCGACAGTGCCTTTCCAGCTCCTGCCCTTCCCTACTAACAGCTCTTCCTGTCCCCCTGTCAGTGACACAATTGCCACGCCCATTAGGATGTTCATTTCAGAATCACGTGAGTGTAGCTGAGTTTTGGTCAGCCTTCAAGGAACCAGGTCCTTTGGTACAACTCAGGGGGGTGCTTGCTTCCATGTAAAACCTTAGGCTGGCAGCTCTGCACAGGAATAACAGGAGGAATGGCCAGTGCTCAGAGCAGCTGTATGGTCACTATGCAGCTGAGAGATGATGCTGGTGTGGTTAATTATGTAGGGTTGATTATGTTTTGATGCTGGTCTTCCATAGGATTCAGCTGGCTCACAATTATTTCTGGGCAGTTTCTCTTGCTTGTGAGATGAATCACACAGGATGATACCTTGCTTTGTGGGGAGTTGGCCCCATCCAGCAGGATGTATGAGCTCAGGTTTGCCATCATGCAGAGTTATTTCTGCTGCATATAGAGTTAAGTCAGGTAAGTAATGGAACCAGATCTGTGCAGGACTGTGTCCACCCACGTTAATAAGCTGCTGCAGCTGAGCAGGAGCTCTGTGCAGGTGTTCTTGTACTGTTGGTGGAACCAAGTCCTCAGTCTGGTATGGAAAAAAGCACCCACGTAGAATCATCTTTGTCAAGGCTCATTAACTCTTGCTCAGAGCAAGCTATCCAGTCTGAAGCTGTTGCATTGCACTGCCAGGCCTGTGTCACTTAGGCTCTGCTGCTGCAGCATTAGGCCAGCAACGCTTATTTGAATGTATTTGCACCATTATCCAGCACTTCCTTTTGTATCTAAGTTATCTGGGTTTTTCTGTGGTGTAAGCTATCTATTACATTTGGAGATCCTATCTACTTTCACTTTGTCTTTTCTTTGTTGGGGGGTTGTGGTTTGTTTTTTTTTTTTTTTTAAGAAGTTATGAAGTATGTAGTCAAATGTAGCATTTTCAGGAATAGTGTTTTCACTTGTCTTGTGAAATGCTTCTCTTTTGTTTCTTGAGCCTCTAGACACAAGGCTGTGAGCTCCATGTGAGCTTGGGGTTTTGAGATCAGTCCTGTGAGATGCAGCCCCTTTGTGTCTGTGTGTCTTGCAGCCGTCGCTTCCTCTATATCGTCAACCTGGATGCACCAAATGAGGGTCATCGAAAGATCTCCCGGCAGAGCAAGTGGGACATTGGGGCAGTGCAGTGGAACCCCCACGACAGCTACGCCTACTACTTTGCAGCTTCAGTAAGTTCACTCATTTAAAAGCTGTAACTCGTCGTCTTCCCTGCTCTTTCTTTCATGGGTGAGCCTCTGCAGAGCTGGAAGGCTGTGTGGAGCTGGCACAGACATGCTTCTGCAGGTCACATTGCAAGATCAAGGCCTAACTCTGATTTACTGCCAGCAAGGTGTTCAGCTTAATGGCTCTCAGTTATTGGGCAGTCAGGGTTGAATCTAGTTTTGCTTGCTCGTTGTTTACTAAACACTTTGCCAAATAAATCAAGCATCCAAATGATCCTTTTCTGGAGGGAAGTGCTCTCTTTCTGATTTCCGTTCTGAAACTTGTGCGCTTCCTGAATTTCTTGCTCTGTGCTGTTTTGTTTTCACCTCCCTGCCTTGCTACTCTGCTGTGGTGCACCAGGCAGCTTGTAAATAGCACAGGTCAATACTGGCTCAGTGCTGTAACATTGGGATTTGCAGCTGGGCATGGACTGGGTCAGTGAGGAGTTCCATGAGTCAGTGGGTAGGGCTGAGGAGGCAGTAATGGCTCTGTGAGGCTGAGTACAGTTTTTGGCTCTGCTCTGTACTTGGTCTGTCGTGCTCTGCAGTTTGTTCACCCAGAGCTGTGGGCTCTGCCGGTGGATTTCTCAGCCATCACCCACAGCACCGTGGCAATTGGCACCAGCCAGGTGCAGACTGTGTTCAGGGTGAGCTGTCTTTTCTGCTGTTGTGTCTGCTTTTATAGCCTGAGAGTCCTGGACTAGCTAGGGATGGAGAGATTTCATGTATTTTTTTGAGAAAACACCTAGTTGAATGTGATTTCTTAGGACTTTTGTTCCTTTTGCTTCCTGGGTTGGCTATGATTTTAATTAAAGGCAGTTTTAAAAGTGGACTGGTACTGTCAGCTGGGAGCCTCTGTTTGCTCTCTGACATTCCCCAGCCTGTCTTATCCCAACTCTGGCACATTACTGACATCTTAAAGGTGCCTTCAGCAGCAGTGTTCTTCTGAGCAGAGAGTTAGTAAAATGGGCAAAAAAGGTGTCCTTCAAGTGCCACTTCTGTGTACAGTCCGTGGAAATCAAAACCAAGTAAGGAAATGCACTGAGCAGGCCACAAGTGGAGCAGGAAAGCTTCTTTTCAAACACACTCTGAAGACAATATCCAGTGATGAGTTCATACTGATCTGAGCAGGACCCTGCTGCAAAGAGAAGCTGTGCCCATCTCGCCCATCTGAGCAGTCCTGCCTCTTGCTGCTCTGAGTGGACACAGGAACCCATCTTGTTCCAGACTGAAACCAGGTGTAGCTGGCATCAAACCTTGCTGCTTCTGCTTATAAACAAAGATGCTGTGATGCTCTGGAGATTTGAACATAGTTGCAGACACGCACTGGTTGAGGAATCCCCGAGATGACATCAGGCAGCTTTTTCAGTTTGGGTCAAAACCACCACCTTTCCAGCCACTTCACTGTGTTGTAGACAGCCCAGGGGTCTTAACCCTCTGCATCCCTGTGGATGGAAAAGGAGTGTAAAAGGCTGCCATCCTGTTTGCCAGCAGCCTCACGTGGTTGCAGTCCTGTTGATTGGAAGTGGTGCAGGCAGAGGGGAGTCTGTCCTTGTGTTTAGCTTCTTTCCAGAAGAGCTGGTGCAAGTCCTTTTGCTGTGCTTGGCTGTGTCTGCCCTCTGGGTCAAGCATGTTTCTGGGGACTCCTAATAGCTTCTTTCAGAAATGCTGTTGTTTTCAATCCTAGATGCTTCTTTTTTTTTTTTTCTTTTGTGTGGCCACAGATTCTTGAACAAGGACATTATAAAATTGTTGAAAGTGAATACTGATACTTAACAAAAATCACAGTTTTTTAGAAAATGTTGGTGATGGGAGTAGCAGTGTCTCTGGTGGTCGTTATATTGTATCTTGTCTCTGGAGTCCTGGATAAATCCCATTGGTTAATTTCACTCTACCCCTTAAATACTTCTGTCAATGAGAAACATGCAAAGAGTTTTTTCTTGCCCTAAGGTCTTGTACAGCCCTGCTGTGACCAGTTACAGAAATGCCATATATTATTGCTGAGTTGGGACGAGACCTTCCATTTCAGACAAGGCTGTAACATTTTATCTGTCTGCAGGCTGAAATTCACATGAAGCAGCTCTGGGGTAGGAATAAAATCCACCACCACAAAAAAAACTCCCACAAAAATTGTAAGGTAACAGTTGGACTCAGTGATCTTAGAGGTCCTTTCCAAAATCAACAATTGTGTGTTTCTGTGAAGTCTGTTATCTTTGCCCTCATCTACCTAAAAGTCTGAAAACAAGGGGCTAATGAAAATAATATTTTAAGGTTATGTTCTTTCTGGTTTTGCAAAATCAGCATGAACTTTCAGTCGTGATCCACTGTGCTTGGCACTCTGTATGCACCCACAAAGGCAATTCCTGCCCCAGAAAGATTAGAATTGGCCTGGCCTGAAGTGAACCTTGATTGAGACAGAACATGAACTTCCAGCACAATAACTAGTTTCAAGTAACTTTGTGTGTGGCTGCATTTGGGCAAGGATTTATTCCTGGAATGAATGAAAGAACCCTAAGTAATGTTGTCATTGATGCATCTGGTTTGCCTTTGTTTTTTACAGTTAGTGATAAACACTTAAAGCTTTTCTCCTGGGCTGGCAAGGTTGGGGGGAGTACCCTTGAGGAGGTGACCTTGAAGCCATTAGACTGTATTGTTTGTGTTTGGCAATGGCCCTGATTATCCCAGAAGGGAATTGAGAGAGAACTGAGGACAACCAGTGGTAATCCATCATCCCCCTCACCAAAAACTCCAGTTGTGAATCTAACAGCTTGGCAGGGTATTCCTGCAGAGAGAATTTGCCTGTTGCCTGCAGTTACAGCATGTTGTTAGGAAATAAAGGCTCTGAGAACATAATTTTGTGGAAACATTTTGCAATGCGGGATTTTTTTCTCCCATTCCAGTTTATCTCTAATTTTAAGTGGGTGTAATTAAAGTGTAAGCTTTTGAAAGTCCTTGCAGCCTGTATTCCATCTTTGCTCTCCTGCTTTGGGCAAGGACTTTGCTAATCACAGCATGACTCATTGTTAACTGAGGTTGTTCAAAGTGAAGGGAACCTGGTGCTACCACACAGATCCCTGTCCTGCCTTGTTGGCCTGAGACTCTCTCCTCTCTCCCATCTGACTGCAGAGCAATCAGCGCGTTGACCTGTACAAGTGGAAGGAAGGTAATGGGGAAGTTTGCACATCTCTGCAAGGACACACACGTGTGATCAGGTGAGGAACAAGCAATGTTGTGGGCTGCTGAGTGGAAAACGATGCATTGTTTCATAGAAGCTGAATGTTTCTGTCCTGGCCCCCTCAGGCTCTGCTCTGAGCCAGTTTTTACTCACTTCTCTGGACTGGACTGCCTTCCCATTTAGTGATGATGTCATATGTGAAGCAGCTCACCCTCTCATGGCTCCCCCAATATATTAACTTAGCCCTTGATGGCTTGAGCATCATTGCCTTAGGCTGCCGCCCTTGTAAAGAGCAACAGCCATCATCTGGGAAACAGATAGCAGCATGTTTATTAAATTGAATCCCAGCTGTGTTTCTGTGTGATAGCATCTTAATTAAGGCAGGTAATCCCAAAGACCAAGTTTAGAGGGTGTTACAATGGTGCAGGGGAGACTTTTGCCTCTTGTTTTAAGGTCATATTTCAATTCTGGGTTGAAAATGCAGTTGAAGGACTGTTTTTACTCAAGCTCCTAACTGCAGAAAGTATTTGCAGCCCTTGAAATGACAGTTGTTTGGGCTGACTGGAGGCTGTTTGTGTCCCAGGTGCACTTGGTGTTCCCAGCAGGGAGGCATCCCAGAGTGAGGGGTTGATGCCAAAGATGTGTGGTTACTGAGAACTCTTTGAGACAATGTCCCTTTGCTTGGAGGGGAAAGAGCACACACACGGTAGCTGTAAAGTTCAGGGCTAGGAGGATGCTTCACTGGAATTTACTTAGAAGCATTTCATCACTTCTTGGAATTTACTTAGAGAAATTATTAAGATCTTGCTTTTTACTTAAAAAGTTTCAGTAGATGTCATGGAGTTGCTGTGAATTTGTTGGAGAATGTACTGGCGGCTTGTGAGAGGTTGATGCAAACCCTCTGTGTGCTTTTCTTTACTGATCTATGATTTTGCATTTGCAGTGACCTGGACTGGGCAGTGTTTGAGCCGGACCTACTGGTCACCAGTTCTGTGGACACATACATCTACATCTGGGACATCAAGTAAGAATCAGTATATTTCTGCATTTTGGGGAAATCACTGGACTCCTTTCCATAATTATCAGCTTGCAGGGCAAAGCATGCCCTGATGAGTGCTGCTGCTTAGCTGTGCTTGCAGGGGCTTCAGCTACTTCCCATTGTCTCCAAGATGACTTCTGGCCCCCCTATTTTTAAGCCATTTCAGAGTCTGTGATTGGCAGTAGAGTGGTAAAGTTAAGCTACAAGTGTCTGGCTTCACTCGCTGCCCACTTCAGATATTTCCTTGGCGGCTTTTCCTGGAGCCCAGGAGTGTTCCTCAACCTGTTGGGTTTTCTTAGCTGAGTTAATGAGCACCATTTCATGATCCTGTAGCCATTTTCTGCTAAGTTCAGTGATTGTTGCTGGTTCTCCCTCAGTGGTGGAAAGACTGACAGTGGTATTCAGGAAGGTTTTCCTGTTTGCACCTTCCCTTCTTTCCTGGTGCTGCTTTCTGCCATGAGTATTTTCAGGGTAGCAGGTATTTCCAACTGTATGTCCAAATTTAAGCCCCGTATTTTACACCTAAGAAGCAAGGAACTGGCACTGGGACTGCTGGGTTCTCTTGCTGGCTGTACAACAACTCTTTATGACCCCCAGCAAATCACTTTGTTCCTCTCTGCCTCCCTTGCTCAGTTATAATAGGAGGATAATTATATAACCCCACTGCACCAGGCTACCCTGAGGCTTGCCTAGCTCCTATGAACAAGCACTTAGATCCTTGGTTAAATGGTGCTTGAGAATGACAATGTATTATTAATGTGTAATTAAAAGACAGAGATACAATAACTGCTGGTTGTGTTTTCCTGTGATACTATCTTATCACCAAGCAGCAAAAATAGAGATCTCTGATGGTTGTTATCAGAAGTCGTCCTTTAACTCTATTGTGCCCTTCCATTTTTTGTGCCTGCCTGTATCACTTGCCCAGAAATGCTTCCCTAGGCAGTCTCTGAAAGCCTCTACATCCCACGTGTGCTAGGAAAGGCTCTGAGCTTGCTGTGACACTTAGGTCCTGGCGCTGCTGGCCTCCAGCAAATTAACATCCTGCTGAAGTGACTGTCTCTAATGACACCCTAGAGAGGTAGCCCTGCAGTAAGGGCAGCTGGAAATTCCCCACTTATTTTTTCATACAAAATAACTTTTTGATTAGGCAGAAATTCTTAGAGGGAGAGGTGCAGTCCATTCCAGAAAATGTTCTGCTTTTCAGCAAACGGAAAAAACTGGAGACAATGTTCCTTGTTTTCACTGGCACTTTTCATGAAAGAGCAGGTGAATTTCTGAGGAGCAAGGCCAGGAAGTAAATTATTGCCTTGATCTATGCCCTGGCTGCTAGGAGTTGTCATGGTGCCGCACTGGTTTCTGCCGCTGTGGAATTTGGTTTGTAGACAGACAGAATTTGGTTTGTAGACAGAATTTGGTCTGCACACAACTGGGCTGGTTTCCTACTAATTTTGTTATTATATGCTCAACATGAAGTTTTTGCTCTGTAGTAACTGCTCCATCTGCTTTGAATCTGGATCCTCAAAGGCTCGATGAACACATCAGTGGCTTTTGTCGAGTGTTTCCACAGCTCTGTTTGTTCCTTTAATCCTCCTTGGGAAGGCTGTTTTGTTGCTTCCTGCAGCAACAATTTGTGAGCCTTGTTTCCTTGCCTACCCAGTTGCAATATGCCACACTTTGTGCATGTTTCTCCTCCCTCTAGTCAAGTCCAGCTCTGTCCTCTGTCCTAAACTTCCTTCTGTGGCAGGTGGCAAGACAGGATCATAGAATGGTTTTGGTTGGAAAGATCTAGTTCCATCATTCTGCCAAGTGCAGGGACACCTTCCAGTAGACCAGGTTGCTCAAAGCCACATCCAACCTGGCCTTGAACTCTTCCAGGATGGCTGGTCACCTTTATTCCATTTAATGCTGGTGTATTTTGGTAAGCAGAAGGTACCTTAGGTCCCAAGGCAGCAATAACGTTAGTGCTGGAATAGCAGGGAGCTCACTGCGAAGGCTGGACTATGCTGTGTGTACTCACAGTGGCCACATTGTATTTCAGAGACACCAGGAAGCCCACGGTCTCACTCTCCGCAGTTGGTAAGTCTGACGTGTGTGATGTAGGCATTAAACAAAGTTATTGTTGCATGCCCCTCCTGTTATTCCACCCTCCCTTCATGCTCCAAGGCCAGGCATGGCAAAGTACAGAAGTGCCACCATGTGTGATTGTCCCGTGTAGGAGTAGCCTGAGAGGCTCCAGTTCACAACTCCTTTTAGAGAAGCAGAATTCAGAAGAGATGTGGAGCCCCTTGAGGTTCCCAAGCATGGAGGGCAGTTATGGTACTTGGACTTGCTGCCCTGACATTGGTGAACAGCCATGTGGAGCTTCCTCCCTGCTTAACCACCCTGCTGCCCTGCTTGTCCTGGGTCTGTAATTTCCTCACATCCTTTTATGTTTGGTTGAATTAGTTGAGGAGCTAAACCACACCCCAGGCAGCACTGTGCCAGCCTGTCCCCTTGCTCACTGAGGATTGGGTATAGCAGCTGGCTGTATCCACTTCCCTGGGGCACCTGTGACGTTCAGGGAGCACACAAGGTGCTGTCTTTGGGCTGTGCTTGCTCTGGAAAGGCTTCTGTCCTGGCTGCTGGCAGGGTGAGTGTCCAGCCCCTGCAATACCCACTGGCAGGTGCTGTGTGTCCGTCCTCACCGAGTGGAGCCGGGACTGGGCATGGATGATGAGCAAAACGTCCTTTCCCTGAGTTACTGTCCCCAGTACTGGAGCAATCCTCACAATGTGTAACTCTCATGCTCTGCTGCTTACATCTCCTTAGGCTACACATCTGCAGCAGCTCCCAGTCCCCTCCCAGCCAGCAAACCTCTCTGTCACAGAAATGCAAAAACCTTACTGAGTCAAAGAGAAGCAGTGGTTGGTTCTGGTATCTGGGGTGATGTTTCACGGCTGAGCCAGCCCAGTAGCCTGCTCCCCGGAAAGGTTCCTTGTTTCCTTCCTTCCTCCTGTGCCTGATGCTGTTTAATGCTGGTCCAGACGTTTGTGTACCCTTCAGTGAGTGGATCAAATCAATCAACTGGCAGTCTATTTGCAGCTTTTTATCCCCCAGAATAGCTTTTTGCCAGGTTGTCAGGATGAATCTGCTCACCATGCAGCAGGAGGTGGGTAGTGGAGGTGGAGAATAGCAGCAGGCTGAGATCTGTTTAGCTTTCTCATGGGTCTCACCTTTCTGATAGCTCAAAAGGTTTGAAAATACTGGCAAAATAAGGATGAACAGATGCATTATGCTTACAATATTCATTAACTGAAGCTGTGCTTTGTTGCTTATTAGAAATAACCACCCATCTTCTGATTTGACTGAGTCCCTCCTGATATCACATATAAGTCATATCTGGACCATCATCCAGTTTCTTTACACTGTCATTGATGTCTTTGACTTCTGTGGTGTATTTGACTGATGGACCTTCTGGTCCACCCAGTGAGTCCACCTCCAGCTGGCTACACCCAAGGTCACCTGCACTGCAGCCTTCTCCTACACCTGTATTTTAATCATAGATCGATAGCACTAGTTGCCTGTGTAGCAGCTGATATTATGGAGGGTGGTGGGGAGATGAAACCAGCCCTAAGCACCTGGAAGTAACTTGAATAAAAAGAGAGGGAATTGGGGAAGGAGGTGATGAACCTACATTTCTGGTCTGGAGGAAGCTGCTCCATTGGAGCTAATGGACATGAATATTTTGATCAGGTACAGCCCCTAGCTAGAAGATGTGATAAAGCTCTCTAGGCATGCAACTGGAACACTTGTTTGCTGCCCTGAGGATACAAATGATACACTGAGGAATCAGAGGTTAATAATTTTCAAGCCATCCTGCATGCTGGCTTCTGGGATATCCTTCCACTGAACGGCCTTTCCTGGGCCAAGAGCAGCTCAAGACCCAGGTCATGGGACTAGTGTGCTGTTTTCTCTTTAATTGCTTGTTTTGGTCTGCTCTGTTTGCGCTGCAGCTGGAGCTTCCCAAGTGAAATGGAACAAGAAAAATGCCAACTGTTTAGCAACAAGCCATGATGGGGATGTCCGGATATGGGACAAAAGGGTAAGCTGAGGGCTTTCTGAGCAGTCTGTGCATATTCCCACCTACCCAATACAGATATTCCTCTGGTGACAGATAAATGCTGAGGAAATGCATTGCTTTATCCCAAATTTCTCTTGTGGGTCAGTTTAAATTAGACAGAATTGGGAGTCCAAGAGCCTGAAGAGAGTATGTAGGTAGCCTCCTTTCTCAGAAACTGTGCCCATTAACATTTTCCTTTTGGTCTCATACTACATAACTGTTCAACTGAGCATAAAGTATGGTTTAGGGCTGCGCTTTGATGGTGACTGGAATTTGCCACACCTTCACGGGATTTTTTTCTTCAACTACTTTTACTGAGCTATTTGCCATTCCCCAGCAGGGGTGGTTGTTCTAACTGTCTTGCCCTTGTTAAAGTGTCTCTTTTTATACCAAAGAACTAGACCAAATTTCAGGAGTCCTGTGCTGAGAAGGACAATGTCTCTCCTTGCAGAAACCTAGCACTGCAGTGGAGTATTTGGCAGCTCATCTCTCCAAAATCCATGGTCTGGACTGGCATCCTGACAATGAGTATACACTGGCCACTTCCAGCCAGGACAACTCTGTCAGGGTAAGTGTTGCTTCTGCAATTCCTGCTAGGGAGGTGGAAGGATGGTGGAGCAGATCCCGTTCTGTTGCTGCTGAAGTTTTGGGGAGTGCTTTGCCATTGGCAAGATCTGGATCTTTATTGTTTGGTTTCTGGACACCTGGTGTGTTGAGCTTTAACTACACTTCCAGAACAGGCGGAGAGGTCACTGAAGAATGGGTGCACATATCTTTGCCACATATCTGTGGTGGTTAGGGCAGTATTGAAGCTGAAAACAACTGCCTCTGCCTGTTGCTTGCCAGAAAGGAACAGACCACACATGCCAGAAGAGCCTTTTTCCTGAAATGCAGTGTTGCCAGCCCCAAACTGATTACAGCAACTTGAGGGGAGACGTACTTCAGCCCCTGGAGTTTCCAAACTCGTGTTGAACAGGATTATCAAAAAGAGGCTGCCTGCAAGCACTGCTGTGCAGGACCTCTTACTTGGGAGGAAGTAGTGTGCTTTGTATGTCAGCCAAATGGAGTTCATTCACATTGAGCTAAGCTCTGAGGTGAATGCAATTGATGTGTATTCTAGCAAAGCAAAAGGTTAGATTCTTCATTAGAAAATTAGCACTAACAGCAGGGTGGGCCTGCCTCCAGCCTGGTCTGGCACATTGGCTGGCAGCCTGCAGGGTACCTTGTAGCTCTGAAAGCCCAAGCAGGCTGCCTGTCTCCCTGCTCTAATTACTCAAGCTATGATCACTGTGAATATGACCCCAAGTCACTCATTTTCTAAGGGATGCTGCCAGATGCTGATAGCTTGGTATTTGTCCTTTGGGGCCATCTCTGCTGTTAATGAATGGGATTACTAATGACACTGTGGGCACCCTGGCATGCTTTTTGGTCTGTTCTATCTACAAGCCACATGGAAAACTACAGCCTGAAAGTATAGCCAACTGACTCCTGCCTTTGCTTGCCTTTCTCTTGTTTTTGTTGTTGCTGGGGTTTTTTTTTTGGTTTGTTTTTTTTTAAGTTCTGGGATTACCGTCAGCCTCGGAAATACCTCAATATCCTTCCCTGCCAGGTTCCTGTCTGGAAGGCAAGATACACGGTGAGTGAAAATCTCCCACCAGCTCCACTTGTTCTCTGAGAAGAATGCACAAAGAGACATTAGATAAAGAACTGCCAAAGGGTTTCTCACCAGTTCTACTTGTGGACATTATTAAGTTAATTTTAAAAATCCCTCTTGGTGCCTAAAAGGCCTAGAAAAGCAGCATCTACAGTGGGGGCATTCAGGAGAAGGAGTGAGCAAGCACCCACCCATGTGAAGCTAAGGCTCTTAACATCAGTCATAACTGTTTTCTTCCCTAGAGATATGAATGTGGCCTGAAGCCAGTGCTGTGCCTTGAATCTTTGATCCCCTTTCCCTGTCCCTACAGCGAGGGGTGTAGGACCGAGTTCCATGTTCCTCTGAGCATTGTGACCCTGAGGAGCTGCTGGGGCTTGGTCCCCAGGTAGCAGTTCTAGCAGCTCCAGGCAGATTGCAGTAAGGATCCCCAGTGGAAGGTCAATGGTGAAATCCCTCCAGCCTCACAGCCAAAAAGTGAGGAAGCAGCAGGAAGAAAGAAGTTATTCATCTTAAGTGAGCTGCATTGAGTATCTCAGTGTACTACATCTTACCCCTTGAAACACAGTGTTTTTGTTCAGTAATTGCCTTGGACCTTCCCAGGTTTTGGCCTGATTCTGTTTTGTGCTGAGCTCATTTAAAACTTCACATTCATGTTGGTGGGAAAAGGGAGAAATGAGAGTATGATAATAGCAGCATGGGAACATAACTCTCCCCGGCTAACTGGAAGGGTGTTTCTCTCTCTAGCCTTTCAGCAATGGGCTGGTGACAGTGATGGTCCCCCAACTCCGTCGGGAAAACAGCCTCCTCCTCTGGAATGTCTTTGACTTGAACACACCTGTCCACACTTTTGTGGGACACGATGATGTGGTGCTGGAGTTTCAGTGGAGGAAGCAGAAAGAAGGTGAGTTCACGGCTGAATGTATTCTCTTCTCTGTACTGTGGCTATCAGCTCACCAGGGGTGTGGAGACCTGGCTCCTGGTTGCAATGCTGTTGCTGTTTTGACTCTTGCCTTTCCTTGAAGTAGCTCCTGCCCACTTTCCTGCCCCCCGCTGCCTCCCTCAAACTACAGCTGCTCTGCACTGGTTTTATGGCAGTGCCCACAGAAGCACTGCCTTGTTTCCATGCTAACAAAGCAAATCTGCTAAATGCTGAGTGGGTCAGTGGTGACTCTCATTGCTTCCACTCTCCTGGGAGTCTCTTCTTAAATGAATCTTTCAGAACAGATTGCACAAATTATTAGATAGGTGCATGAGTGCAGCCTGCCCCTGCTCAGAGCAGCAGGCTAACCAGTTAACCCCTTGTATCATGGCCTGGATCAGCAGCCTCCAGCATATCCCAGACCACAGACCATCAAGCCCACCTTACTTGTGTGCTGGCCAAGGCAAGGGAGCAATAACGTGGGATAGAGAGTCTGCTGTAAGAGTTCAATCCTGACTAAATTTTCCAGTGTAAGCAGCTAAGAATAGGAGATTCCATACCAGAGGTTGCATAACCACACAGAGCACAGCTTTGTTTCCAGCACCTCAGCTGCCACTGACAGAATGTGCACGTCTGGCTTTGGTGTCACTTGTGCTACAGCTTTGCAGTGCTGTGTAAAAGTGCTGGTGTGGCCCTCTGCCACCAGCTGCCAGGGCCATTCAGTTAAGGCACCTCCTTCTTCATACCTTGATTTTCCTCTTTCAAAAAGAGGAGAGCAATGGAGAACTGTTAGAATCTTGAGGCACAGTTTAAGTTTGTGAATGAGCATTGAACCAGGCTTAAGCTACAGTTGGTTGTCTTAGCTGACTTAATAGATACATACCCGGGGCTGGATGTCTTGCTTGTCTCAAGCAACATAAATCAATCACACAAACATTCAAGTCTGCTTCAGTATGGAGACAACCAAGATAGCACAAATTTCCTTCCACGGAGTCTGTAGTGCTGTATTTAGACAGCCCCTGTGCCTCAGCTGAGGGGTGTAGGAAGCAGCTGTGCAGCAGCAAATTTTTAAGCATAACAGCTGTTTGACAAGAGAAACTTAAAACTGTATCACAAGACTAAAACATGGACATAAATAGGTCTGTGTACCTCTGTCTGTTGATAGATAGTATATGGTTAGATCTATTTCCTTATAACCTGAACTTGGCATCATCCAACTCTTTCAGAAGCAAAAAGAGGGAGGGCAGAACCACCATCTCTTAGCTTAGAAATGTTTTAAAACATCTACCTCTTGAAACAGATTTGATGAACTAAAAGATATATTCACTTTACAGTTACAGTTGAGAAACATTTATTTTTACTATACCATTTTTGTTATTTAAATATTGTTGTGGGTCTTGTTCATTCCTGGTTGGAAAACTTGTGTCATGTTCATTATACTTTGTGCTTTTGGCTTGTAAATTGCAGCCTGTTTAGAGTTGTGGTAACTGTGGTGTGGGGAGGCACAAAGGCTGATGTACCTGGGTCAATTCCAAGCAGAAAAGGACTTGCTCTGCCTTTCAGTTTATTGTCTTATCCATTGGATGTGCTTGCTGGCTTGTTTGAATCTGTTTACACTAAACACAGGGCTGAGACAGTCTCTGTTTTCCCGTGGGGTCTCTAATTGTTCCTGTCCCCTTTAGGCTCCAAAGATTACCAGCTGGTTACGTGGTCCCGGGACCAGACCCTGCGGATGTGGCGCATTGACTCGCAGTTGCAGAGGGTACGTGAACACTTTGCCTCTTGAACAGCAAACAGTTTTCTTACAGGCTGTGCTCACCTCCCCTTCTTTGCGCTCCCAGTCACTCCTCTGATACCCTAGAGAGCAGCCAACTGCTGCTTCACTCTCCTCTTCAGCTCCAAGTCAAAAATATCCCCAAGGACACCTGTGATGGGGCTTCTCCTTTGAGCCTATGTCTCAAAAGTTTCTGTGGCTGTGCAAGGCTGCTTTATTGTCTAACATTAAGTGCAGAAGTTTGTCCGGGGGAGGTAGAGGGCAGTTCTGCCTGCATTGTCTCTAAAATGCCATATCCATGGCTGCAAGACTGTATTTCTTGGCAGTTTAGGTGCCAGGTAAATGTAGAGATTGTGTCCTCCTCTACCTCCCCTTGGGCCCATTGTCTCTAAGCCTGGGGTGGGTGCTGTGAGTGTGTGGATCTGCAGCAGTTACAGATTCTGATGCAATTACTGGAACAGCTGTGCTGGCTCATACCAGAGGTTCATATGGCCACAGTGGGCCACATGGCCCTGTCACATCTTCAGCTGATGTCTTGGGAGGGGATAAGAACGAGGCAGGCATGGAGTAATATTTCTGTCAAATGCCCTGTCAGCCTCCTGCAGTTTGCAACTTAGAGGCTCATTGAGTCTGGCATCTTTGTGTTTGGTAGAGCTTGATGAGTTTCACTTCCATAGATTTGTTCTGTCTTGTCTTGGACTTGTGTAAATTTTTGTCACCTTCAACATCATAGCAACAAGGAGTTTCATGGCTTTTCTACATGTTGTGTGGAAAACCAGCTCATTTGTTTATTTTGCCACCTAATTTCATTCCACTGAAGATGAAACGAGCCATATTCTTTGTGCCACTGATGATTCTGTAGACCTCCATCATCTCCCTTCTCAGCTGCCTCCTTTTTCAAGTCAAAAGGTCTTGATTTAATTCATTCTTTGTACTAAAACTTTGGTTGTTCTTTTGCCTTTCATGACCCTTTTTCAATTCTACTATATACCTTTGGGGATGGGGATCTGAGCTTTGTTCTTTCCAAAGAATTCTCAGTACTCTGTTTAGTTTTTAAATTGTTTGGCATAATTCCATGAAATCCTCAGCTTAGTCTGGCCTCTACATCTTGTTCCCTCAGTCAGCTTGAACTTGCCATTTTTTCCCAATATGTGTTGCTTTATATTTATCTGAGCCAAAGTTCATCTTTCATTTTAATGCAGTTACTCTTGTAAGGTCCTTCTATGATTGTTTGCTGTCAGCCACACTTGTTACTTCCCTGAAAAACTTGGTGGCATCAGCAAACTTGGTCATGTCGCTATTCACCTCCTATTCCAGGTTTTTAATGAATATGTTGAGAAGCATGTGTCCCAGCACAGATCCTGCAGGAGTCCTGCAGGTCTGTAACAAACTTTCTCTGTGAAAAATTACCCTTTACTCCTACCTGATATATTTGTGAACATTTGATTTCTTTCCTGTCTTTAAATCAATTGTTCATTCATGTCAGAGGCTTTCTTTTTCCTCTACTGGCTCCCACTCTTTTGTCCTTGTCTTTGTCTGGATCAAACTACACACACGATGGCATGTTGCTGGTGACCAGTGCTGTAATTTGCTACATGACACCCTTATCCTTTCTCTTCCCTTCATTTTCCCAGTTTTCCTGTGCTGAACTTAAAATCCAGGGTTTTTAGTCTCATTTTGATACAGGACCTAGAGAAATAGGGCGCCTAGTATGTACCTGGGTTTCTAGATCCTACTGAAGTGTAAATATCAAATGCAGAAAGTGTGCTACTATTAAATTTGATGTAAAAAAATTAAACTAGTTTTAACAAATTAATTCAAGGAATTAAAGTCATATCAGTTTCAGTTATGACTAAAGGGAAACCTGTATTACTTAGACTGGTCCTGTCAATAAAGTGGCTTTTGAAGTGAGCCGGAAATTTGGCCAGGCTGTCGGAGGTGACAGAAGGTGTTGGAAAGTGGAAGATCACCTGTCTTTGTCACAGGAACAATGCAGTCTTAGTCACGACTGTTGTGTGGACAGACCTACCTTGCGAATCCATCTGTCTGGAGAATTGAGTTGTTTAGTGGTGGTTCTTCCCACAGCTTGGATTCTGTTGTGCGGCATGTGGGTGTGTTTGTTCTTTTCAGCTCTGTGCTAATGATATCCTGGATGGAGTCGAGGACCTCATTGACGGGATTTCTCATCTGCCAGAGCCAGACAAGACTCTTCACCCCCAGGACACAGAGCCCCAGCATAACTCTGGACATGGGGATGAGGAAGGTGAGAGAAGTCAAGGCTTGTGGGACCTCAAACACCACACCAGCATCTTTGTGTTGGGAAGCAGATATATCTTGGCATAAGAAAACATCATAGGCAAAGCACAACCTGGTGCTGTTTCAACGGTTAATGGATTCCTCATCGGGGGGAGGAAAAATACTAGGGGTTCCTTGGGATGGTCTTCCCAATTTTTTTCTCTTCTAACACAGCTGTGTTAGAAGATTCTAGCTGTGAAACAAAGCTCTTCCTTGTCATGATTTTCATTTAATTGCATTCTCTTTAGGTTACAGTTGTGGCTTGTTGCCAAAAGTAAGGCAATCAGAAAGTAAGTTATGCCTTTTTAAGAAGGTAGATTAGTTTAAGCCAAGAGATGAGCCCACAGAAGAGGGAGTGTGTGACTAAAGCACTCTGACACAAGCTGCTTACATCACACCTGGTACCTACATACTTCTGTTGGGGTCACTGTGTGATCTGATCTAACAAGGAGGTGTTTGCTGATGTCTTTACCAGAAATAGATACAGAGAAAGCTCATGAATTTTTGGTCATATATTGATGAGAGGTGGCTGAAGGCTGGCAGAGCAGAGCAGGAGGCAAAGTATCTCTGGCTTCTGAGATACTGAGCAGTGGATAGGAGAGACTTTGACAGAAAGCATTTGTTTGTCCATGCAGAAAAGAGGGCATGCAAGGAAGGAACATGAAGGAGGATTTGTGTGGTTAAGGCTCTGGCAAGGTTAAACATTCAGGGTTAGTGTTTGAACAGTGTAAGCACAAGAATAGAAGAGGTTATAGCATCACATGGTGGTGATGTGCATGGAAAAAAGGTATCTAAAGAGATTTCTACAGCTACACTGAGGAAGAAGAACTGGATGCACCAATGCCTTTATGTCAGTTTGGGTTTAAATTCACAGCTCCTTTCTGTGTTATAGCAGTGCCACAGTGGATCCCCATGTGATGGGTTTATGGGGAAGTGATTTGATTCTCCCTTTAACTTGCCAATAAACTGCAGAGAAGGGGAGAAAGTGGTCTAATGTCTGTCCTTTGAATAAAGGAGCGGTTGTGAAGCCCCTTAGTGAAAGTATCTCTTCCTAACTCGAAGTTTCCTGCTCAGCAATTGCCAGTGAAGTTCCTCTCTGCCTCCTGTCCTGTGTGGCACCAGAACAAGTTTCTGAAAGACATGAGAACTTCTGTCTCTGTCAGGGTTTTTTAAGATGATAGAAAAAACTCCAGCTACCTGTGCTCACCATGAGCAGTACTTCTGGGGCAGCACAACCTCGCTTGCTCCAGCTGGGAGCATTCTCATTCTGGCTGCCTGACCTCTCTTTTTCCACAGGAGAGGGCTAATGCTTTCACTGTCCCTGATGAGGCACATCCATACATCCCATGTGGTTTCTGTGTGGGTCTGGTTTCTGTGTAGTTTCTTCTTTGGTTCAGAATAGTATGGTTTTCCTTGTGGCCAAAGGGAATGAATATAGCTTTTCTATAGCAGGGTAGATTTTGCTGCAAATAACATGACTGCAGGATTAAGGCACAAGCAAATACCTTGGTAGGAATTTCAGTTCTTTTTAGCCAAAAAGCTATTGTGGACTGTTGATGTTTCACCCTGGGGGTGGCTGCATTTCACCTGCAGACAATGTTATATTATTATATATTTCAGCTGCAGACTCCATGTTATATTAGTAAAGCACTTTAGGGGATCTTTGAAGAGAACAGTGCTCTGCAGGTGAATGAGAGAGCCCCAGCTGTGCCTTCGCTGCGCAGCTCTTGCTGCTGCTGATAGAGGAGCTTTAGGAATCTGTACAAATGCCTGGCTGTGGAGGATTAAAAACTAATTGGAAGGGAATGGGAGGAGAAGACAAAGGGAGGGTACTGCTCATACTGGGAACCTCAGAGATGTCTTTTCAGTAACCTGTGTGGTGTCTTGAGCTAGAAATAATTATCTTCCCTGAGAGCCACTGATCTTCCCTTAATCTCCTTTTTAGCTCCCTTTTCTGGAATATATCTAAGCACTGTAATAAAATTGCAAACAAGAATGATTGGGTAAGCATCCTGCCTATCCAAATCCAGCAACCCGTTGGGCAGTGGTAATACCAGATATTTGTCCCAGCAACAAAGCTGGTAACTTCTAGGCAAATGCAATGTGATATTGCAAGTGTGAGGATGACAGCTGAAAAATCAGGACTTGCCTTCTGGCCTTGGAACCATCATAAAAAAAATATATTTAGCCTTCTTTAGATGTGGTGCCACAGCAAAACACCCTTATGGAGGTACATAGCAAGAAACGAGGCAAAAGCCAGGCACAACCACAGGCAGAGACCAATTCTTCTGAAACTCAGTGAAGTTTGTTATCTTAACCATAATTCTTTGTGTCCTGCAGTGCTTGCCTGGATGTTTAAATGTGTTCTGGCCTTCAGGGGTTATTGTCCTCATGAAAACTGTTGGAACTGTAGAGCTAGACCCAGTATTTTGATGAGTCTTCAAAGGCTCTTAAAGCACTAGAGTGCTTTGCAACATTAAATGCAAACGGCTGCTACAAATGAATTAAGCTTCTATTAGGACCAGAAATAGTCCCTGCTCTCTCCCAAAGCGTTGTTATGCTTTGGAAGCTTTCCCTGAAATTCAGGAGTGGTAGGGTGTTAGTTCCAAAGACCAGAGCTCCTCCTGGAGACTGCTTTGGCTGCAGTTCTTTCCTGCTGAACCGAGATGTTCCAGTTCAGCCAATCGTGACTCTGGTAGCACTGCGTAGGGAGGAAAAAGGGTCTCACATGAGAAGAGGAGGACTGTTTAGGACTGTACAGAGTACAGGCAGGTTCTGTAACCTCCCTGGGAACCCTGTGTGCAGACAGGTTTGGTTTTTTGAAGAGAAGGGTCAGAAACTTACCTCTATATAACAGCTGAGACCTTCCAGCTCACAGGTCTTTGCCAGGTAAAACTCAAACCTCCGTGTGTTAGAAGAGCAGAGAAAATCTGCTGTCTTGGCTGCCTCCTGACTTCATGTGAAAAACTCTACCTGTTACAGCTTGTCTCAGCCTGTTTTCCATCTTTCCTGTCAGCCTTAAAAGAAGATTTCCTGAATGACCCCTTGGTGGGAAAGAAGACAGACCAACTGGGGCTTCCTCAAACACTGCAGCAGGAGTTTTCACTGATCAACGTGCAGATCCGAAATGTCAATGTGGAGGTACAAAGTTTCCTTTTGCTGGCTTGTTAGGAGGGGATGTGGGCAGGCTGACTTATTGGAGTCCTTAGAGGGGAACCTTCTTTGCTGCAGTGACTGCTGTCTGTAAACCAGTTTTATTTTGAGCTGTAGAGATCCTCTTGGGCAGGGATAGCAAGAAAGAGGATAATCCCAGACACTGGTGTGAGAGAAATGTTTCAGGACAGTAAGTACACTGGTTGAACTTGGGAAGGCTGGATGGTGTTTTCCTCTCCACCTAGACTGCAGGGTGGAAGGTGACTTGTTCCATGCCGTTGATCTCATTTCACCTGGTTCTGAGGCCTCCCTATGCTGAATTCTGTCCCTCAGTTTTGGCCTCTCCCTTGCACTCCAAACTCTCCTCTGTGCGTGGAAGCTGCTGGAGGCGCAGCACTGAACTGGGCTGGGAGACTTGGGGCAGCTGCCTGTCTCCTTTCCCCACCCCTATGGTTTCACAGCTCATGGCATGATCCTGATGTAGTTTTCTGAGACAGTGGTGCAGGATCTTAGAAGGTGCCTGTTACTGCTGCAGTGGGCCTGGAGCTCTCCATAGCCAAGTGAAGTGGGCTGGGGTGCAGTGGCTGTTGGGAGCAGAGCCTGACTCTTGGTGCTCCCTGGGCTGGCCAGGTAGTTCTCCAGATGCTGGGATGCTGAAATGTTGGTCTGCTGGTGCGAGCCGAGTCTGTCCCCACCTGCCTGGGGCTTTTTGCTGGCACTGTGTTCCCTGCCCTTGAGAACAGCACGACTTCGTCTTATGTGCGGAGGAATCAGTCCCCAGCATGAATTGAAGCCACTGTAAGTTTAAAAGTCCTGGGAGATCTAACTAGAGAGCAATTGCTTTTCCTCACAGATGGATGCGGTGAGTCGCAGCTGTACAGTGTCGGTGCACTGCGGCAACCACAGAGTCAGGATGCTGGTGATGTTTCCTGTCCAGTATCCCAATAATGCTGCACCGTCCTTCCAGTTCATCAACCCAACCTCCATCACAGCTTCCATGAAGGCAAAGCTGCTGAAGGTGTGTGAGGAGTATAGAGTGTTTTTATAAATGTACAAATGATGTATACTTGATGTCTGGATTTTCCTGAAATAACCAAATATCAGACCTTGCTGAAGGCATACCACAGGTCATGCTGAACTGATAAATTGTGAAGCCCATAGGATGAGGTTTTTGTTGATGTTGCAGCCCAGTATTTGCCTTTTTTCACTGTTTCTTCATTGCTGCTGTGTTCCAGTGTGATGTATATTTCTTGAGGATCCCTAACATCCTTCTCCTCATGCAGTTGCCCTCAACCCAGTAATAGACAAAATGACCAGCTAAGCATTCAGCTGCAGAATGATACTATTTTTGAGCTGGGATTTTGCTTCCTGCTCTACTACACAAGCTGCTTTAAAAATGAGAGGACTTTTTTTACACAGGCCTTGCTAATTCAGACCAGGTGTTTGATCATCTGGTGTAACAAATCCTGTCGCTAATGAAATCCTTTCCCCAGCAACACACTGATGGATCAGTTTGGGTTCCTTCCTGAAAAAAAACTGATCCAGTTTGCCACAAACTGGTATGAAATATATGGGCCACAGTAATATTGAAGCTAAATCCTGGCTCACTGTGCTGCTAGGTGAACCTCGGTGCTCTGATCAAAGCACACAGCCATTTGTCAGAGCAGACAGCACACCAGTGGCTCCAGTGGATGTTAGGGAATGTCTGTGGCCTGTTCAGGTCCTGGCACCTAATCTGCTCTGCAGACAAAAAGGATGTGGGCAAAGTGTGGAGGCAACCATGATTCAAGTGGCATCTTGTATGTATTCCAGATACTGAAAGACACTTCCCTGCAGAAAGTGAAGCGGAACCAGAGCTGCCTGGAGCCTTGCCTGCGTCAGCTGGTCTCCTGGCTGGAGTCTGTCGTGGTATGGAGAACTGCGTGGGCTCTTTACCCTAGTTTGTTGTCTTTTCCCATGTCCCACACTTCTGACTGCAGTGAGAGTCTGGCCTTGTTAGATATGTAAATAGACCCATGTGACCGGCCATTACGTTTGTGTGAGCACTTCTGGTTAATGTTGAAGAGAGCTGGGTGGATGATTAGATGTGTTTTGTTTTCCACAAATGAGGCCCTGAAGGTTTTCCGCTTTGGGGAACTCTGATATCCAGGTTACCAGGAGTGACTGGAGATTGGAGCATCTTAGTGGTGCATGGTAGCTTCCCAGCTCAGAATGTATTTCATCGACTGCCAGGGCATGGTTATCATCTGTGAGAGAAGATAAGAGGCTTCAGGTTGTTGATGGATTCATTCTTGTCTGAAAGGCACTAGCAGATGTCTTTACCTCCTCAGTTTTAGTCAAAGGTCACGTTAGTCCTATTCTAGGGTTTTTGTTTTCTTCCCTGAAAAAAACCCAAACTGTGAAAATCTGGGGGTTTTTTCTGCAGCCTTGTGCTGAGGTTTTGTAGGGATGATACTGCAGATAAATCTAAGTCACACTCTGCTCTTAGCTGAGAGATCTGTGATACCTACTCAGCATCCCAGTGTCAGGTATTAGGTCTTTGTGTGGGTGAAGTGTACTGGAGTGGGTGTTTTTAGCATTCAGGAAAAGATTGGAGAGTCTCCTCAGGTTTCTTTTCTGAGAGGCTTTGTTTATTCATCACAAATAAAGGGCTGGGGTTTTTTTTACATGTAAAGACTTAATTCTGCTTGGTTTCAGCAGTAATATTGCAAGAGTAGGAACTTTCTCTGCTGTATGGAAATATGATGACTCAAGGCACCACTGCTTTCAAAGAATTCCTTTAGACTGATGTTGTAGCATTCTTTATCCAAATAAATGCAGGTTTCTGCCGGAATTCCTATGGATAGGCCTGAGGTCCCCCAGTAATTCACACCACCTGCCTTCCTCACTTGAAGACTCCCAACCTGCATTTGACACCCCACAGTTGTGTGGTATTCCCACTCAAGGAGATTCTGTGCATCATTGAGGTATCATGTTCAGCTTAGCTTGCTGAGAGTCATATCCACAGTCTGAAGGTTAGATTTTCTGTATAGTTTCTTCCTGTTTCTCCCCAAGTTAAGCTCTGCATTTTAATACGTTTATGGTGGGAGAGAAATCTCTGGACGAGCAGCCAGAGAAGCTTTTTCCTCAAAGGCAAACTTGCCTACAAGTGCCTTTGCAGTTGAAGCAGTAACTGTGCTCTGAGCTTGGTCTGCTCTGGCTGAAAGGATGAGCACCTCCTGTGAGGCTGCTTGGCACTGCCATGTCCGGTGCTCCGGCTGGATTTCCCTCCTGTGGCAGCAGGAGTTGTGACCTTGGGTAACTTCTGTTTCAGAACCAAGAGGACAGCACATCCAGCAATCCCTACGCTTTGTCCAACTCCGTAACGCCCCCCCTGCCCACGTTTGCCCGGGTCTCCAATGCCTATGGCTCCTACCAGGACTCTAACATCCCATTTCCACGGACCTCTGGAGCCAGGTTCTGTGGTGCAGGTCAGCCCCGTCACTCATACATTAAAACAGCTACCTGGGAATGGTCCTTTTAAATGTTTTGGGGAACGCTTGCCTCTAAACAAGATGGGGCTTTGGTCACTGCCATGCAAGGAGTAAGGAGTGGTGTTAAAGTAGTGATACTGTGGTAACTTTATAGATGAGACTAGTTAGCAACTGTTTGCAGTTGGGGTTGCATGCGGAGCTTTGGGATTTGGAAATGCAGGGCTAGCTGAAGAGATAACCTTTGGCTTGTGGCATGTCAGAGGCATTGACAGATCTCTTTTTATAGAACACTGGGAATAGCTGTTTTCGTTGCCTAGTTCTCTCCTACCAGCATCACATTACTGGGTGTATTCTGGCAGTCAGTCTTCACAAAATTCCTGTGATTTGGAGTTGAACTTACCCCTTGCTGAAACCACATTCATGTTACTAACCACTCTTTTCTCATTCTACGCTCTTTCTGTTGTCCAAAATAGCTTTCCCAAAGTCATTAAGTAAATTCTCCTAGATGGGAGGAGATGGGGTACAATCACATCCACGTTTCCAGGAGTGCATATAGAGGGTAAAGATCATTAAAAACCAGGTTAAAATCTGAGTAAGAGCTGTTAAGTTTCACTGAGCTGTTTCAGATGCATACGTGCCTTCTCTGGACTTGACTGCATCCCAGTTTGAGCACGTTTTGAAAGCTGCTTTCCATACAGGCCTCAAAAAATTCTCGAGCAAAGGTAAACCAGAATAATATTGCATTGAATAGGCTCAGTGAAACCTGCTAAGTCCTGAAATTCTTGCAAGAGTAGGTGGCTGAAGACACTTGAGGTGCTAACAACGGGGTAAGGCTTGTGAGAGAGTGCTTTGGAGTTGGCTTTGGATGGCTGGGGCTCTCCTGTTGAAGAAGAGAGTTGTACAAGCTGCAGTGGTTTCTCTGCATTGCCAAATATCACCTCACCTCTGGAGTAACAGTGTGTGACAAGTTCTGATGGAGAGTTAAAACATGAGCAATGCTTTTGCCCGTGCTGTGTAGTGGGTTTGTATGGAGTGGATTTGGGTTGAGAGAATGTGGTTGTCTGCTTTTAGCTTAAAATCACTAAGGGTAGTGGATAAGCACCCAGGCCCTTGCCTCTGATACATGGGGAAATCTGGTCATTTAGTTGAACCACCCCTGAGTAATCTGCTCCTTGTTGTGTGATCTTTATGCCATGTCCTGTCTCTTCAGGGTACCTGGTGTATTTCACGAGACCCATGACCATGCACCGTGCTGTGTCCCCAATGGAGCCCACACCCAGGTGAGTGCCCTGTGTGGTGTTTGAAGTCTGCTGCTGTCATTGGCAGGAAAGCAGGAAAATACCAGGTCTTACACTGGAGATGCTTCCCTCTAGAGTTAGCTGTGCCCTCAGCACAGAGAGCCTGGGCCATTACACCACTGGGCCTCAGCAGAGACTCCTTTTGACACAGCAGAACCATTGGGTTAGTGGAGATGTCAGTGTGAGCCTGCAGGACATTTTGGTGGGAAAAGCCCCTGGAAGTGTATTCCCTCTTTTCCAGGTCTCTGTCAGCTCTATCAGCATACCACAGTGGCCTCATCACTCCGATGAAAATCCGCACGGAGACTCCAGGCAACCTGCGCTTGTACAGTGGGAGCCCGACACGCAGCGAGAAGGAGCAGGTCTCCATCAGCTCCTTCTACTACAAAGAGAGGGTAAGTACCACACCAAAACACTGCTCCCAGCACTTCACCTTTCATCATCTAGTTTCCTTTCATTTAGCATTGCTAGTAACAGAAGCTTTATATTCCTCTCAAAAAGACATCTTTTTACAGGCAGTTCTGTCAAATGGATTTATCTCCTATTCTTTACTCTCTAGCATTTGACCTGCTTATTTTGATGTTTCTCTATGCTGACCATCACAGTTCCCTTCAGTGCATTACACTGTCTCCCTTTGCATTATGTAGGGTTAAAATCTCACCCTTTAAGCAGCTGAAGTCTTCAGATAAGTACATGTAGGCAGCTCTTACTCTTCTGGGCACTCCCTGATATATATAACTGCAAAGGGTTGTGGCTCTCTGTAGCTTACTGCCAACCTCTCCTGGACTATGGGATGTGGCTGGTTATTTCTATTTCAGGTCTCTCTTTCAGGAATATGTGCCCCTTTGAACCTTCTGGTTTTTTAAAACAAAAATAATTTCTACATGATTCTCTGAAGTTCTTCCAATCCACATTATTCTGTTTTAGGTGCAGGTTTTGCTGTTGCTCCTGTTTACAAGGCTTTGGAGAAGAGTGGGATTGTTCCCTTGGGACTTGGTGGGTGAGGAAGACCTGTTGTAATTGCGGGGTGGCCGCAGGCTAGTTCTCAAGCAGCTGTGAGAGCCTTATGTGCCTGGAGCACATGCTGTGGGGGCAATAGGCCGAGCAGATTGTTAGAAACAAACTGTGCTTCAGCAGGGGGTGAAGTGGCTTGCAAAAATGCAGTAAGCTTCCACTGAGAGCCTCAGAATTTGGGGCATTTGAGTAGTTTGTTCACTGTCCATGCAGAGGACACAAATCTGCTGCAGCAGTGAAGAAGCTTTCAGGTACCCCTGGAACAGTTTGGGAATTTGTGTCCCGGGAGCAGAGGAAGTCAAAGCCTTGAACACTCATCCTTCCTGGGCACTGAAAGAAGTCTTGTTTTTCTGGTGGTGCTGGACATGACAGCCAACCCTGTCTCTGGGACTGTGTCCTGCTTACATGATGTCATTGCACCTCCCAGCTGTGGGAAGAGCCCCTGTCCCAGTGCAAGTTCTGCTTCCATACAGACCCCAGAAGACTCTGAGTCCCCATTCTAGTTTATTTTCCCCACACAAACATTTTTTTTTTTTATGAAAAGAGAAAATGGTGCTGCCTCATACAAGAATTACAGCCTGTCCTAGTCTTTGTAGGAGAGTTTATTTAAAGAGCTACCTCTGTCCTCTGCAGCGGGCTTGTCTCCGACACACAGCCTCTCTAAGATGACAGACAAGGCTAAAAATAACATGTGGAGCCAGCTTGGTGCAATTTCATGTGACCTGTCTCCCCAGCTCTTGTATTGATGGCAACAAGATTTTTGTCACAGGGTAAAAGAATTCAAGAGAACAAAGCACATGTGCAGCCGTGTCTGCTGAAAGCCAGGGGAAATTCCTGTGTTCCCCTTCCCCTGCTGAGCTATCTCCTCGCATGCTGGAATAAATGGAAGAACCCTAGGAGGGAGCTAGTTCAAATGTTCTTGCAGATGAAATAGTCTTTTAAAAAAACCCAAAAAGCCTGTATCTCCCTTCAGCAGAGGTTTTCTGATTCTTCAGGAGTTGATGTCATGGCCTCTCTTAGATCAATTTTTGTTATTTCATTGTGATGGTTTTAAAAAGCCCAGACTCCTACTTTAGTTAACTCCTTGCTCTGAAGCTTGGATTTTGTTTGCATTAAATTAAAGTTGAGATTTTGTGCATCAATCTCTGATGTCAGACAACTTCAACCCCAAAACTGAATTCGTCAGCCGTAATCAAGTATTTAAATCCCATGTAACAACCACTGGCATCACTACCATTAGCAAACAAATGGAATTTGCCCATTGCTAGACAGGAAAGATGTCATGTTCCCATAAAGGCAGGGGAGCTGCTGATTCCAGCAGAGAGCTCTTTAGTAAGCCAACTGAAACTAAATCTGGCAGTGAGTCTTTCTGTGCTCATTTAAATATGTGTGTATATATATACACACACACACACACACACATATATATCTATCTTTCTCACATTTATTCACACATGCACACTCCTCCTTTCTTCCTCCTTCTTTTTCACTCCTCAAAAAAAACCCACTGAGGATCAGTAGTCAGCAGAAAGGAGGAGCTTTATACCGTGGCAATGCTGTCAGTGTTTTGAACCTGGGTGTCTCTTAAAGAAGGTGCCATGAAATTGTTTTTTCTCCCTGCAGTTAGAGGGTTGTGCCAGTGGGGACCTGGGGATAGCTCAGCCTTTTGCTGTGCATGGGAATGGTGACAGTGGTGTCCTTATGCTTCCCATCAGGGAATTGGTGGGGGAACTGAGCTTAGTTTTACTGCTTTTCCACTATACTGAATTTCCTCTAACTAACTCTTTTCTCCTTCTCTGTGAGGCCTGCTGGAGGAACTTGTAGCATACGGCTGCAGCCTTCTTTTCTCTCTTTCAATGGGGCCCTGCAGCCAGCCTTGGCTCCCTGGCTGTAGGGCTCTCCCAGCAGTGAGATGCAAGGGGATGTAGAAGCTGAAGGCATGGTGATGGTCCTGACTGCCTATCATCAGCTGAAAATAAATGCAAAATACGTTGTACCTGACCCAAATAGCCCTTTTTATTGTTTTGACTCTTATAGATTTGTACACAGAACTTTTTCTCAAGTGAGTGTACAGTAATGTGCTTTGAAAGATTCCATTTGTTGTTGCTGTAATTTTGTGTTGAGTACCTACTGAAATGTCTTCAGGTTCCTAATGAAAGCCTACTTTGGAGCTATTTGGCTTAGTCAATCAGTGAATTTGATTGCTCACTCAATCTGAATGAGTTTCTCAACCCATTATGACAATTTCCACATGGCCTTGCCAAGTAGCAGTGTCTCTACATCCCTTCTAATATCCTAACATATGGCTTTTATTGTTTAAAATGAAAGTGAACAGTTACAGCAGGTTCCAGCGAATGGAGTTCTGGAGGATGCTGAATGTTAAAGGAAATCTGAGTAAGCAGGAGTGTTTATTTACCTTCCTACAGGTATCTGTGCCATGGCACTGGACAGCTATGTTAAAAATGATGCAGTTTACACTTAGCTGCCTTCCTCTTCAGGCAGGAAGAGTAAAACTGTTTGGAATTTAGGTTTGTGGGGCACTTGGGTCTTGTCCTCTGCTCAATTCACGGTACGAGCAAAGTCACACAAAGCAGTTCAGTGCCTCTTGGAGTAATACAACTCCGTGTGGAAGACTTTATTCAGATTTGTGTTTGCCAAAGTCTTCCATAGAGGCTGATGTGGGGCACAGATACAGCAGCCCTTGCCCTGCCAGAGCCATAGGTGATGCTGTGTGCTACAATTGTGTGAGGGTGAAAGTGGGGATCGTGGTTTGCAACTGTTCATTGTGTACCAGAACCATTGGGAACAGTATCTTTTACTCTGCTGGTTCAGGGCACTTTTCATTTCAGTTTATTTACCTTTGTCTTTAATTTTCTTGGTGTCTTTCTTCCCTTTTCCTGGGTATAATGTTTTCGTGTACAGATGTCTCCTCGCTCTGCCCGGCGGCGTTGGTCCATACAAGCAATTAACGACTTCCCGGTACTGTGTGCTGTGCTAATACTGTCCTTGATATGACCCTGTCTTCTGCCCAAGGGCCCAAGAATAAAATGCCACCTGCCTGCCTTTGAGTAACCTGCACAGAACTGGGGGACTTGCACTCCACGGAGGGCCTAGGGCTTCATGAGAGCAGATGCACGTGTAAGTGGGCAGGAGCAGACAGTAGTTTGCAGGGTGCAATTACTGACCTACAAGATGCCTGTTTCACCTGGCCTTGTGGTCAGGAAAGGATGCCAAGGGGTAATTTGAAGTGTAAGAAAAGATCAACCTGTAGGAAATAGAGTGCACTGTAGAGAAGCTGTGTGATTATTAGACATCATCAGCCAACTGATGAGACTTGACATTAGAGCACCTAATTTCTGAAGAGACAAAGCCTTGCTGGTGAGGGAGGGAAGATCACTTAAGAGCTGTGGAAGAAACAAACTGGTTGAGTTTCTGACAACAATCTGTCATATCATTAAAATGAGCTGCCACTTCTCAGTGCAGTCCACCACACAGTCTTATTTCCAGGACCAATAAATAGAATTTCTTCTTAACTTGAGATCTTCTCCCAGCCCCTGGAGCTGCACCACCCTGCGTTCATTTAGAGTGGTTACACTTCAGCCACCCTGGCAGATACTCCCTTGTCCTGGCACCTGCCCTTCTGAGTCTGCTTTGACAGTTGTTTTCTGTTAGTCAGGTCCACGTGTCCCTCAAGTGCCAACATCATTCATGAACATCTTGATGATACCAGGATTGCTCAAGCTGTGCTGTACATTTGGGCAATTACTATTTCATCGCTCATCTTCCAAGCATAGACAAACCTTAGAAAACTCCATTTCAATTTAAAGATGATCTCTTTAAGTCTGTTTGTCTTAATGTCTGCATGAACAACTGTTTCTTCACAGCTGCTGTCCTTCATGCTATCTCTTCATAAGACAGCAGGGAATAAAATAGAATCCTGTAACACCTAATTTAACTTGGTATATTAGGATCAAATTTTCCTAATTACAACAGTTCTAAGATTGTACTAGCAACTAACAGGTGAAAGGAAGCAGAAGTAATTTACTTGACTCCATCCGGTCTTTTTGCAAAGAGCTAGTAAAGAAGTATGAGCAGCAGAGGCAAGAAATGAAGTTCTGTCTTGAATCAGGAGCAGACTGAAAGAAAATCAGGCAAGGAACTTGCCAGCTTGTGTGGTAAATTGTAGAGCACAAAGGCCACAGTTTAATTCCCTTACCACTGGCCTGGAAGGAAGAGCAAGTAGTGATGTGATAAAGTTATAATTTTGTGTAACATATACTTAAAAGGGGTTAGTCCAAGCCTTGAAGGATTGATTGTATATGTGGATAACCTTTGGAAGAGGCTAAACTGACTCTCTAAAGTGTGCAGCAGTCCCTAAGGCAAAGACACAGGCATACACAAGGAGAGGTGTAGGTTATTAGTGCAAATCAGGTGCCTTCCTTCTGGAAGAAGAGCTCAGCATTGCTCAAGGTGTTTGGGGAAGCAAGAGCTTAGCAAATTTACAAGAAGCAATAATTCCTCTTTCTTTCTAGCATCCTCTTCTGAAGTGCCCATGCTTCAGGGCAGGTGCCAGTTATTGATTGATGGAAGCTATAAAATATTACTGCTGTGGGGCACTTGATTGAAAAGGACCTTGGATTTTTTAGTGCCTGATACTGTGGGAGATGCTGGAAATAGTAAATGTTGATTATTTTGAAGAGAAAATCCAGTCATTGCTGCATGAGCCACACGGGGGAGTTAATCTGTAGGCAGTTGTTCAGAATAAAGGAGCGTAGCTTTCTACAGGGAGGAAGCAATTTTTGCATTTTATTAAAAAAAAAATAAAATATGAAAAGCAACTTGAACCTGACTTGAGCAGGTTTAAGTATTTTGTACATGTCTTATTGCAGCTTAATCTCTTGGCATTGAGTCTGTTCTCTTCTGTTCACAGCCTTTACCTTTGCCTTACTAACACCAGTTTGTACCACAAACCCTGAAATTTTGCATATGCTGGTGTGAAACAGGCACTTTACATTTCCGGATCCTACTTAGAGCACTGCCTGCCTCAGCAGGATCCAAAGGCACACACCCCACTGTTCAGCATCCTTTCCAAGGGACACGCAGCATTTTGCAACTCCTTCTGCTGAGTATGCAGTGATGATGGTGGTTGCTACAAAGCAGTTGGTGGCTTATTCTTGGGCTATCTGTTTCTACATGTAACCCATTTATGCCATCGTTATCACCTCAGATTGCAGCAAATTACAGCCTTGGGTATGGTAGTGCAGGTGCAGGCTGGCTTTTTTAGTCGTTATTCAGTGCTGTTCCCTGCTGTCACCTCCAACCCCATGATTGCCATAAATGCTCTGGTTTCTTTCCTTCTCGTGCTCTGAGGAACTGATGAGTCTTAATTTACTTATCACTGCAGCTATTTCCTTTTGTATCTTCCTCTCGTTAAACTGAGGAGCAGCTGGGTAGACGCAGTTCTCCTTGGCATGGATTCTAGGCTTCAGAAAGAGCTAGAAATATTGTGGGCAGTGCAGAAGACCTGTGCCATTGTCCGTCAGCTGCCAGTAGCTAGCTTGGTGCATGCTAATTTCTGCTTCAGCTCCAACTGTTGCGTTCCCTGCTCCCCATCCTGACCTGTACTCCAGCCTCTTCAGAAAGAGATGTGTTTTCTGTCCTACCCTAATGCCCCTGAGCCTTGGTGACACCTTTTGATTACACCGTAGTTGGAGTCCTCCTGGTCTGAGAAGAGGCAGAATGGGAGGGAGGTGGACCCAGCCTAGAGCTATCTTTGTCTCTGGTAATCCCTGTTAAATGCGCTCAAATACCGCCTGGTGGAGAGCTACTCCTGTAATTAACACCGGCAATTATTGGATTCAAATCAGAACTTCTGCTGTCAATGGTGATGAACTTTACCCCATCTGTGATGGTTCCCATACTTCTGATTGTGGGGGTTTTTTCTAACTCTTACTTGCTGTAGCTGAGGTAAACCTGAATTGCAAAAAAACCAGACATTTTTAATGGTGACTCTACATGCAGCTTTATGATGTTTTTCTGTCACAGCTTTAGGGGCTGAAAGTGGTGGGTATAGAAGTGTAGTACAGGCAGGGCCTGTGGCTGTCAACTAAATTCCACTCCTGGAGCTGCACCAGTAAAGAGCTAGGGTTTCCTTTTTTGCCAGTAAATAAGCAGTGTTAAAAGGAAGAAAACAGGACAATTTTGTTTTGGGTCCAAGTTTTCAGGGGATTCTGATACATTTAGTGTTTCTGTTTGTCTGGTGATATGCTAAAAGCAAGCAGTAGAAACCATTCATGAGAGCTCTTTTTCATTCTCATCTTCATTTGTTGTCGTTCTCCTCAAAAAAAAAAAAAAAAAAAGACTCAGTTGCCTGTGGGAAGTGATATGTGTTGTCTGTGTTTCTATTCTTGAAATGCCTGTTGGGAGGCTCCTTCAGTCCGCTCTTGCAGGGGGCAGGAGCAGGTTGAATCTGTTCCCAAAGACTGGGCAGAGGGAGCTCTCCATTGACTGTGAGTACTGGGGGCAGCTGGCTTACAGATGGTCAGGAGGTGGCAAGTTGCTCTCCAAATTACCTGCCAGGCTCTAGAAGCTCTTGTTGATAACCCTGCACAATGCGGTTCTGTGTTTGCAAGCCTGGGCTCAAACACCTGCTCAGACACAGCACAAATAACAGCTTTTGCTCTGAGAAGCCTGGTAGCCCTTCCAGGACAGTACCTGAGCTCTTTCCTCCTGGCATGTCGTTGTGCTGGGGCTCCCAAGCTTCACTTGCATACTGGTTTTGGTAGCATCAGCAGCTCCTGGCTGCACCTAGGAGACAGCATTTGCTGCCCTGAGAAGGAATGAGGTACAGGTACCACTGTTACTTGGAAACCTCGCTGTAATACAGCCCACATCCTTCAGCATGGGAAGGGCAGCTAAACTCTTAGGTGTTATCAAAACAGGATTAGCTTGCCCAATGGCAAGGGAGGCAGAGCTGATCCAGACTGTGCCTTGATTAGGAACTGATGGACTGAAAAGAGGTGGGTTTCTAACCTGACCCCATTCCAGCCACTTTCCACTGCATAGTGCTCTTCAGCTTCAGGGGACAGATAAGTACTGAAGGCAGATTCCTCTTGGGTCAATTAGGATTTGAGGGGATGTTGCAAAGAACTAGTCAGTCAGCTTTTCCAGAGCACTGGATGCTGACAGCCCTGTGTTTCACCAGTGTTCTGCTCCTCTGAATGTTGGGCACCATGCAAGCTCTGCTCCTCTTTACTGTGGGGAGTGGTTGAAGATCAGGGGAATGGTGATGCTCTGTAACATGGGCATCCCTGGAAAATCCCACCTTTGCCTTCTTTGAGGCTGAAATGCCTTCTTCACTTACTGTCAAGCTGGAGCCTCTGATCCTCAGCCATGCAGTGTTCAGAGGAGCTTTAGGAGTTCATCCTTTTTGCTTCTTGTGGTATGTGTTAGTATGCTCAGCATGGCAAGGCCTCCTGAGCATATTGGCCTAAGCTTGGGCTAGGCAGGCAGTGGCATTTCTTAAGGTCGTGAGGAGTTTTTTAAGGACATTTTGTGTCTGATAAGCATGCCCAGGTTCTCACAGGACTGCATGGTCATGGTCAAGGGCCATTTGACACTCAGCCATCCCAGACCTGGCCTCACATGCACAGTAGAGGTGACCCTGCTTGCAGATCCAAGTCCTGCCCTCCTGTATCCCAGTTTGCTCTTTAGGAGCACCAGTGTGAGCGTGTGTGAGGTGTGTCTGCCTTGCAGAGCCACTAGCACCAGGCTGCCTTGCTGGCCCCTTGAGAGGGGGGCTGTTCTGCTTGGATGAGGTGTGTGGGAAGCCCCAGCATGAGCAGCCCAGGAGAGCCTCTGCAACTCAGCATGACCAGGCACTCCCGGGTTGGTCCATGGGCTCTGTGGCAGTGAAGGAACACGCCATAGGAGAGCAGCATTGCAAAGCACTGGAACCCTGCCCAGCAGCCAGTGCTTCCTTCAGTAGAGCTCCAGTGTCTTCTGCCTGTTGTGCTGCCACACATCCTCTCATCCCTCCTCCTCGCTCTCCTAGAGCGAGGAGCTGGAAGAGGTCGGGATACCAGACAAATACTCTATGGTGTTTCACACAGCCAAGGTAGCTTTATGCAGCTTGGCTTTAAGATGGCCTCTGTATCTGTTACAGGGAGTGTTTGGGAATCTTGGCTTCTTGTTTCTGTTCCCTTCTGTTGGTTCCTCTCCTTTCTTCTCCCCCCTCTTATGTCCTGAGCCAGCTGTAATTAGCTGTGAGCATGGTAGCTAGGGACCCTTGCTTGGAAAACTTGGGCCCTGCTTTATCATCTGCCAGTTGTTTGTTTGAAGCTGTTGATAAAGCAGGAGGTGGGAGCCCTGTGTTGGTGCTGAGCAGGGCTGTTCTCACCCTGAGAGGGCAGACCTGGAGACAGTCTGGAGCTGTGGGCTTGCCCTGAGGCGAAGGGTGAGCAGCAGCTGCCTCCCGCATGTCTCCTGCTGACGCTGGCTGAAGTCAGCTGTGGTCTGTCTGCAGAGGGTTCCCAGAGAATGAGAATTGAACAATCCTCCTGCCAAACTTGCCCAGGTTTGATTGGCATCCTGATGCTGATTTATTCTATTATTGGCTTTCGCAGGGAAACTCACAAAATACTTTTTGAGTGAGTTTGACCTTGAGCTCGCTGCCTTGACCTGCTTTTTACTTACTACAGATGGAGATGCTTGTTCTCCTGGGCATGTCATGGATGTTTTCCAGGGTAACACAGAGCCTTCTGAAAGGCAGGTTTGGGTGCTGCTTGCGTTATTCCTGACCCTAGAGCTTTGTTCCCTGTCCCAAACAGCCCACTGTCCTCTTCCCCAGTAACACATTGCTATTCATTCTGCAGAAATCAAGGAGGTGGAAAAGCAAACGAGAGGGGACAGATACCAACAACCGACCCATCAAAGCTGCTGGGAAGGTTATTATCCAAGATATTTCCTGCTTGCTGCCTGTCCACAAGCTGCTGGGAGAGCTCTACATGTGAGTATGTGCAGGCTGTCATCCTTTCCCAAATAAAGACAGCTGTCTTTGCCATTGCCGTGCTTTAATCCTGACATCAGTCAGCATGGAGCCTTGAATGTTTCTCTACCTGCTTCCTCTGTTCTTGCCTCACTGCTTTTTTTGGTATCCCTGTGCCTGTGAAAGGGGACCTGTCTCCTGTAAATCTGAAAAGTGTGAAGGAAGAAATTTGTGATGGGGTGTGATAAACAGTTTGAAGTGGTGCTTCAGCATTGTCACTGCAAATGTTACAGGTTCAGCTTTTCACATGCTGAAGAGAGAAATTATCAGTAGAAATTTTTTAAAATCTCATGTTAAACTCCACACTTAAATGCACAGGCTTAAAAATCTCAGTCAATGCACATTTTCATTCTATAAAACTATTAATAGCTCACAAAGCTTTTTAATTTCCGAAGTATTTGATGTGTTCCCACTTGGAGACTTGGTTGTACATGTCAGGTCTGTACTGCAAGTTGTTCTGCTTTAATGAAAAGGATGGACTTCTGTGGGCATTTTTATGCTTTTGTTAGTTTTGTATTTTTTTTTTAACAGAGGGCTTCCTTTTTCCAGACTTTCTAAATCACATAGTTACAAAACCTCTGTTCCTGATTTTTTTTCTTTCTTAGCTTTGGTAATACTGTCTGGTCCTTAATGGAATTTCCAGTCTATGGACATTCAGGGAAGAAGCAGATTTTCCTTTCTGAGGAAAGAAAGAGAGGAAAATACCCCTTCCTTCTCTCTTTTCCTATGTTATTAAAAAGCGTATTCTTTAAAAAAAACCTGTTGAACCTTTCTTCTTGGGATGTCTTGTGTAAACAGCCTGACCCTTTTCCATGTACTGTAAAATCTCAAGCAGTCGAAGTGCTGGGAAGATTTCTGATGACAGGCAGAAAAGCCCACGTGGGTTTCCTCAGCCCACCTTGCCAGCCTGTCAAGAGTTCCCAGTGTCTGTGTTATCCCCCTGGGGAACAGACTGAAGGCTGGCCTGGTTCTCCCCAGTGTGCCCCCATGCCTCTCTGAGTCAGCCAGAGCAGTTTGATGGGCTGAATGGGAACAGGACCCTGTAACCAATGGCACCAGTTTTTAAGGACAATAATGATTCTGGACTTCGTGATATCCTGGCAGAAGTCTGGTCTGATAGCCTCTTGGAAATGGTGCTGCTTAGAATCAATCCCAGCTAGTGTGGGGCTGGACTCGATGTGTGGTGTATTAGCAAACACAAATAGTGTGAGGAGGATGGCAGTGATCCCTTAACAACAGAGAAGGATGGGATGGGATCCTGGCCATGCAAAGAGCCTCATATTGATCAGGAGGTTCTGGGCTGCTCACTGCTGCCAGAACTACATTCCCTCTGTTCCTCCCCGCCTTCGTAGGTAATGTGCCAATCAGAGCTGAGTTACCTCCTTTCTTTTCAGACTGAACGTGAATAACATCCAGGAGACTTGCCAGAAGAATGCTGCCTCAGCCTTGGCTGTGGGGCGGAGGGATCTGGTGCAGGTAAGCCATGGAGTCAGAGCTCTTCCTCAGCATGCTGTGCTACCCTCCAATGGCTCGTGCTGTCACTGACACCCGAACGGCCACCAGGGTTCAGCAGCTGTACCAGGGACTCTCTGCTTGGTGAACCAGGCCTGTGGAACAGCCACCAAGGTGGTCACCACCTCGCTGACTCTGGGCATTGAGAGCTTCCTTCCCAGGGCTGCACACAGATTCTTTTATGCCCTTTGCCCAACTGAGTGAAACACATTTTTCAGGGAATTCCTGTAGGCAAAGTGAGGAATGCAGCCTGCTTTTGAGTCATCAAAAGGAGTAACTGTGCACAGAGTTGCCTAGCTGCTGTCAGCATTTTGATCCGTAATTTTTTTCGTACTTATGTAATTGTTCCCATTGTTTGGCATTCATCTGTGCTGGCACTGGGTGCTAACTGCAGCTATCTTCTCCCAGGAGAGCCTGGGCCCAGGGGCCCAAAAACAGGGCTGGCTATTTGCCTTCAGCTAAAAATAGGAGAAAAATGGCTATTGTGGCCCATGCTTTTCCCTGCAATTAGTCCATTGCAACAGGCAGAACATTTGACAGGACATGGGAGCACCTGAAAGGGATGGGAAGTGGCAGTGCTACAGGAGCGGTGCACATGTCAGCATTTGGCTCTTCCTAGAGTTGGACAGGCAACATGCATAGGCTTACCTGTTCTAAGCAGAAGCTGACTCAAGCTGTTGTCTTGCTTCTTGGTGGGTTCTGAGAGACCAGCAGAGAGAAAGTACGTCTGGTTCCCCTTTGTCTGTTCTTCCTCTTGCAGTCTGGTTTGTCCACATTGGACTGGAGTTTGGGTGGAGTAATGTCAGCAAGATTTCTCTGAGATAACTCTGTTTCTTGCTTGGTTTTCCCTGTCCCATGTAACTGCAGTCTGTAGTGCAGCTCACAGCAGACATGGAGGCTTGAGTTGCAAGTTACAGGTTTGATGTGCTCTGTAGCAGTGTAGGAAGTGGCATCTTTCCTGTTTCCTTTCTGTGCTCTCTCTGACTCAGCCCAGTCCTTGTTTCGGTTTCTCTCCTGTTTCTCTTTCTGGTTTCACAGGGAGCAGCCTTGGGACTGCTTTTTCTGGCTGTTCTTTGTACTTGCAACATGTGGTTTTTCTTTATTGTCCATGTTGTCAGTCCTCTAATTTGTTGTCTTTTTAGCACTACACTCTTTTTCCTTTCCTGCTCTTTTTTTTTCCATGCTAAACTAGGACCTTTCCTTTTCCTTAGAATATTCTAACCGTCCGATTTTTAAAGACACAGCAGAAAAAACAGTCCTAGATCAGTGGTATAGAGACTGACAAGATGGAACCACTTTCAGAGTAGAGGATGATAAATGAAGGAGAAATTTCATGTGAAGTGGTTAAACTTTTGAAGTAGAAATGGTAAACTGTGTCCTGTCTGTGCCAGGCTGCATTAGGAGAATAGTGCTCAGTGACACAACTAATCAAAGGGTACTTCTTATGCAAATAATGATTTACCAGTAAACTTTTTGCCACTAGATATCTCTGAACCCGAGAACTGTATCAAATCTAAACCCTTTTGAGGCTTGTGAATATAAAATGCACTAATAGACTATAGACTATTCTGCTTTTGCATTTAACCCAAACACAAAGCGAGTGGGACAGAGAAAGCTTTGGTTTTGTGTTATTGTCTGCATTATTTGTGACACAGAGACCAAAACTGTTCCCTGCTGTGAGGGAAAAAAAAAAAAAAAATAGAACAGACAAGCTCCATTATTATCTGTCTGTCTGTGTGTGAATTTGAGCACACCTATGCCCTGGGAGTGTGGTTAATCCTAATTGTAGCTTTGCTGCTTTTCCTTCCTGTCTGCCAGGTTTGGTCACTGGCCATGGTAGCCACTGATCTCTGTCTTGGACCGAAGTCTGACCCAGATTTAGAGATACCTTGGGCACAACATCCATTTGGACGTCAATTACTGGAGTCCTTGTACGTTTCTGAATGCTGGGGAGGGGTTGGAGAATGGTTGCTGAAGCAGAGCCCTCCATAACTATGTATGCATAAGGGGTCATTTCAGATTTGGGGTGGTGCCACATCATGGAGTTTTTTCCCATCCCAAGCCTATGATGCATCACAAAGGGAAGCTCCAGATGTGATTCTGGCATACAAGAGGCAGCCCTTGACCTTCCACATATCACTCAGATCTTCCTTGGCCAGCATTGAGCAATAGGGGAGGAAACAGGCGGAGCTCTGCTTTCCATGCCCACAATGCCTGACTTGGAGATTTGGGTTTCCTGCTCCCCACTAAACGAGCCTGTTTGTGCAGCACCTTTTTTTCACTTTCAGATATTCCCTGTTGTCATCTAGCTTTACTGGGAAGCCATTCCAGTGGCCTCAAAGCCAAGTGTTAGCTACAAATGTCTTCCAGATGGTGAATCTGCTCAGGAGGGCACATAATTAGTAATTGATATTATTTTTCGATCCACGTTATTTGGAAGTGCAGGATTTGTGTGCTGTGCTTTCCATACTGTTGCTTGGCCAAGCTCTCTCCTGCTGCATGGCAGCAGTGGGAGCACAGCACAGGTTGTTCTTTATCACTCTCAGTCTTCAGAGAAAACTGGAAATTTCCTGACCTTCCAGAAAACCTGCAGCAGGCTTTTGCCTTGTGATCTAGGTGCAGGGTGCTTTCACCCAGAGGGCTTTGTCAAAAAGATGTTGTGGCTGGGAGTGAGTCCAATGGCTCCAGCATTACATCAGAGCATGAGTACTGCTGGATTCCCAGAGCTCCCATCTTTCTCCCAGCAGTTAGGGCATGAGCGTTTTCAGAAGGAGAACTTGGCTCCTCAAAGGTGTCACAGAAAAGCTGACCCAGTCCCTCAGTGCAGAGGTCTCCTGTGGGCAGTCATGACACCCAAACCCATGTATGCAATAGGCTTGAAATTAGCTGCCCCGGAGTCTCAATGGTTTTGCCACTGAATTCTGCTCCAGTCTCACTCTGTCTTTTTCATTTCCCAGGCTTGCTCATTACTCACAGCTCCACGACGTGCAGACCCTGGCCATGCTCTGCAGTGTGTTTGAAGCCCAATCCAGGCTCCAGGGGTGCCCCAACTCTTGTGTCCCCTTTCCTCAGCGTGCCTCCAACCTGGCCTCCCACAGCCGATACGTATGATCGCCATTTCTTTGCTGTTTGTCTTGGATATCTTTGAATGCCTCTCACGTAGATGACATGATTTATTCTCCTTTCCCCCTCAACAGCCCAGCTTTACTTCCTCTGGCTCATGTTCCAGCATGTCAGATCCTGGAATTGGCACTGGAGGCTGGAACATAGGTATGAGACCTGGCTAGTAAATAAAGGAATCTCCCTCCCTTCCGGCCAAGGTTTTAGATGGCTCCTATGGTGGGGGAAGGAGGGAGTTAATACTGGCTGTGATTGCAGGTGTGCTCTGCCAGAGCAGCTCTGTGGGGTTTGGCCAGCATGGTGTGACTCCATGGCTGGAAGTGAGCAGGCCTTGCAGTACCTGTGTCGAGGATCCTGCAGTCCTGCACCTTCTGACTTTAGTAGATACTTCATTCAACGAGTATCGAAAATGGCCCCAAAATGTCATCAGCCAGCTAATTCCACAGGATTCATGGGGAGAAGCAGTGCTGTGCTTTCTCCTCTCACTGGAAAAACAGCAGCAGTTGGAAAGACTGAGTTCTTGGTGCCGTGAATAACCACAGAGGTTTTTCACTGAGCTGCAAAGGTGACAAAGACCAGTGACTCCTAGGGGCTCTGGTGTCAGAGTTGAAGCTTTTGGCCTATTCCTAGTGATATACACGGCCTGGGGCAGCATCAGCCATGTTAGTGCCAAAGCTGTAACTTTTCAGTGTGGTGTCAAGGCACCTGTGACATGGGGAAGAGGAGAGGATGGGGGTTAGGGGAGCGGATAATCTCTTGTAGCAGTTATTAGCAGTCATCTCCCTGCCCCCAGGGCAGTACCTTGCATGCAGAGGCCCCTTTACGTAACAGCAGTCCTGGTGATGAGAGTCTTCCCTGTCTAGGAAAGAGGAACCCAGATCTGCCGGGGATAATGTTCCCAAGCAAACTCCATGGGATTGATTGCCTGCTTAATTTTTGTCTAAAGCAGAAGGCAAAAAACATTCCTCCACATCAGATTTCTCTGCCTAGTGATCCCCATTCCTGTCCTGTCACCAAAAGTGTAGCAGAAGCACTTGGCAAGTATAGGCTGGCATTTGGTTCTTGGAGGTGGGGCAGTGTTTGTTGGAATGCAGAGGGTGGTAGGACAGAGATAGGACAGAAACGTGGGGGTGCAAACCTGTGGTCTTTCATGTCCCTTCCTGACCCCAGTTTTGAGGGGGGAGATGCACTCACAGCCTCTTGGTGCTTGCAGCAAACAAAGACACAGAGCAGGCCTCCACTCCCTGGTGCGAGTCCTCTCCAGATGACTTCCGCTACGGAAGCCTGATGTATCCTGATCATCGGGAGCGGGAGAAGGACCAGCATGAGAAAAACAAAAGGTAGGTGATCACGTGCCTCAGGGGTATTCAGAGATGCCTTACCTGTGTCTCAGTCATGTGGAACTCCATGGCCAGGTCTCTTGTTGGTGCTGTGCAGTACCACACCTGCCCCTAGACCTGGTCATTCACATAATTACTTGAAGAAGCTTCATCCTGCAGATCAACGCTCCTGGGATTACACGTGATACATCCCTAAGAGACTATGGTGGGGGCCCCAAAGGGCAGTCCACCCACAGAGTGTGCACCCTGGAGCGTAGAACAAGTCAAGGCCAGAGCAATTGTGTTCAGCAATGTTTCAGCAACATGTGGGAAGTACCCTGCTGCATTTTTAGCAATGTGAGCTGGTTGCACAGCCATCGCTGGAAAGAGGGTTGCAACCAGAGTCTCTGAGAGTCAATCAGTTCCAAGCCTGTTTGTTTCTCTAGGCTGCTGGATCCTGCCAACACTCAGCAATTTGATGACTTTAAGAAGTGCTATGGAGAAATCCTTTATCGCTGGGGCCTGCGAGAGAAGCGGGCTGAGGTTCTGAAGTTTGTCTCATGTCCTCCTGATCCCCACAAGGGAATTGGTGAGTGTCTGGTCCAGTTGCCCAGGCAGAGCCACAGCTCTGCCTCGGGAGCTTAGGAACATGCAATCTGCAGGGTGGGATGTGTCGTGGATGGAATGGACAAAGTTTATCTGAGAGACCCACCCAAGGCAGTCACGAGGGTTTAAAATAGTTATATAGGTGTAATTGAACCTCAGTGCAAATTGTTCCACAGGATTAATGATGGCAAACCAATTATTTAATATGAATAAAATATGAAGGGTTTATTTAAATTGATGAATATAATGATAATCATTAGACTAAAAAGGCTTTAATCAGAATTATTTACCACACAGTACAGAAAATTAAAACTAGTAATATAGTGTACTGGTTATTAAATCAATAATATCAAAGCTAGCTTAATAATTACCAGGTAGACATTGATGTTCACCCATAGCAATGACCATGGGCAAAACTCTCTCACTCAGCTTTGAGGAAGTGGCCTTGAGGGGTGTCCCCACCCAAGGTAAGGATCTTCACACACACCTAAGAGAGGAGGTGTGTTAAAAATTTTCACCATTTAAAATTGAAACTGGTCTTTTATGGTATTAAATGATTGAGTGTCAGTCACACGATTTTAGATAAAATGTTGTCCTGCCTGCTCAGCAGAACGTGCTTTATTTTTGAGTAAGATGCTATCAGCTCTTTGGTTTTTTCTTCTGTAAACATCTGCCTCTCCCTTCCCTACCAGGGTTTTCACATCCCTGTTGATGCTAGCCTTGGTGAGGAAGCATTTGCCTTACCTATCTGTGTGATGGGTCTAACTTGGAGTAGTGTGATCAAGCTGGTTTCAGCATCCTTCAACACTCATAAAGTAGACCCCCCCCCTGCTCAATCTATCACTGATAGCTTGCAAGTAAGGCAAAATCCAAGCTGTTATACTCCTGCTTAGGCAGAGCATCTTGATACATGGACGAAGTGTCCATTGGTTACTGAAATGTCACTGAAAATGTGGCATTTAACCTCTGACAGAGGTTAGCTCTGCCAGTAAATGAGTTTGACTTCTTCACAGCTCTTGGTGGAGGTGAGGCTTGCAGATGTTGGTTCAAGGGCTTTGTAGACTGTAGCATCTCTCCAGCAAAGCTGGAAATGCACATATTGCCATGCCAGCAGTGCTCAGCTCTGTGCTGATGAATGTCCTTTATTCCCACTGAGATGCCCTGTCTTCATCTCTGATTCTGGGCTGAAGTGTCCTTATGTTAAAAGTGCAAGATCTCTAACTGGGTGAGCTAGTCAGCAAATAGGTAAAGAGGACTTTTCTCCCAAAGTGCTTTCAGCAGTGTAGATGCCCAGCTTAAGGACAGCTGCCAAATTGTCTTCTTCACAGACCCCTGGAACAGATGTGCTTGACCTGGGGGGAGAAACACAGGTGAGGGGTGCCAGAGAAACAGTAGGAGTCTCACCTTGTAACCCAGGACAACTTCTGGAGAGTAACTGGAGTGAAAACAGGTGACTTAACCCACTGCCTTTGCCCCTCCATGGCTGTCTGATACAGGAGGCCTTGGGTGTGCTCTGGGCTCTCTGATGAGAAATGGAGGCTGTTCTTGCTTGCTTGGTGACACTTCCTAGTGGTAAGAGGTGAATGAGACCAGTAGGAAGCCTTCATGTGTCAGTGTCTCCAAAGCTTGAAATCCAGCCCACATTCCCAGCAGGCAGCTGTAGCCATCAGGGGAATTGGTGGCGCAGTCAGTGCCCCAACACTCCGGTTTCCCGTTCCTTTAATCCCATATGGAGAACAACAGAGATCTCCAAACGCCAGCCGCTCTCCCATCCTGATGGAGCTTTGAGGCAGGTCCTTGGGCAGTTTGAGGGGCTCATCCGCTGCACAAGGGGCTGTGTGCAGGGCTGCTTTGTCCGTGGTTCCCCAGCACTGACTGTGCCGCTGTCCGCGTGTTCCCTCGCAGAGTTCGGCGTGTACTGCAGCCACTGTCGCAGCGAGGTGCGCGGCACCCAGTGCGCCGTCTGCAAGGGCTTCACCTTCCAGTGCGCCATCTGCCACGTGGCCGTGCGCGGCTCCTCCAACTTCTGCCTGACCTGCGGACACGGAGGCCACACCAGCCACATGATGGAGTGGTTCCGCACCCAGGAGGTCTGTCCCACGGGCTGTGGGTGCCACTGCCTGCTGGAGAGCACCTTCTGAGCAGTGGGGACAGCGGGGCTCCCGGGAACTGAAGGAATATTTCATTCCCAAGCCATGTTGAGTGAGCTCTGCACCGCTCTGTCTGGAGGAGATCGCCATGAGGAGCTGAGGCAGGACGTCCTGGCAATGTGCTGTGGTGATGTTTACAAGTGCTTCCATTACTCCTATGCTTCCCAGGTTGCTTTCAGACCAATTTGACCAAATTCCCTGTGTCCATTGCTGGCAATGGATGCCAGACCAGAAAAATTGCTCTCTCCTGCAGAAGGGTGTGTGAATATTGGTTAGTTTGGGATTAAGAGGTACTTGAAAGCTCCCCTGGAAAGGGCCCACCTGGCAGAGCCAAACTCCCTCCAGCAATGTAGAGTCTTTTCCAGGTGCCTCCTTACATGAGCTCAAAATGAGCAAAACAGTTGTTAAGGCAGAAATAATTCTCAAGCAACAGTAAGCTCTAAAGGTGAGCTGTGAATGGCGCTTGAAGAGGAAATAGTCCATGGAACTGTGCTCAACGTTTCTTTGGAAGCAACAGGGTGCTTATTTCAAATGGCTGTTTACATCGTTTAGATTTCCCCATACAGCAAGAGAAGGAAATGGCCTTTTTCAGGATTACTTCTTAAGTAGCTTTCTGCTCACTGGTCAGTCCCTGTGGCTGCTATGAAAAGCCCAGCCAAGCAACCAAGGTCCCTGGGATTAGTTGCTTCCAGCAGTTTTAGTACTGTTAGGCTTTAAGGTGTCTCCATCTTCTGCTCTGACCAGGTGATAAAATGCACTTTAACTGGTCCCTGTCTTGTTGGTGACACTTCCTGGTGACTGGGAAAGGCGTATGCCTTTTGAGTTTGGGATCCACACAGTCTTCCCATAGATGTGGTGTTTTGGAAAGCCTTTGCTCCCTCGCTGAGAAAACACAGAGAGGACACTTATTCCTTACAGCTTCTTTTGGCTGTTGTCTCCAAGCGCTATGGGGAAAATTATGGATAATTTGAGATTTGCTGCTGCTGGAGTGACAAGGCTCTTGAGCAGGGAGGCAGCAGTTTCTAGGGAAAAAGGGGGATTTGGAAGAATAGTGGGATCCATGGAGGCAAAAGGTTTATGACTTCCTGTGGAGCATCACCAAGAAAATGTACTGGATGGATCTGTCTGTTTGGGGCAGTGCCTGCCAGGCACTCCCAGCACAGGGACGCTGCTGTGCGGTGTGTGCACACCTGCAGCATGCAGCCTGTGCCTCTCCAGGGCTGGCTTCAGCCTGAGCTTTGGATTTGGGCGAATGTGTGGTCAGGGATGAGCCAGCTGGAGCTGCCCCCACCTGTACTGGCACTGATCCCTTGTACCACGCTTGCCTGCTGAGTGGGGCCATGTGCTATGCCTCCTCCCAACCCCTGTGCTAGCTCAGGCTGTGGGATCCTGCTGTGGATAAACAGATGATGTATCTTACACAATTAAAACATTAAAGTTATTTTTATAAGTGCTGTTCTGATAGAATTTGGTGTTGCTCTGCTGGTTCTCCCTCTGTGCGGAGTCTCCAGCAGCTCCCCCTCCCAGTGGGAGGTGAGGGTTGCACCCATGGCCCTCTCCCTGCACCCCAAAGCAGGGGGGCTCGGTGGCAGCAGAGCCCTGCAGTAGCTGAGGGGCTGCTGGGTCCCCCAGCCCTGGCTGGGACAATGTGCTGGCACGTGCCACACCAGACTGGGACCTGTCCTCGGCTGTGAGGCTCCTCTTGGGAAAGCGAAACCGGGCGGCGTCTGAGCTGCCGGCAAACCAAAGCCCACATCCTGCAGTTTGGGGAGGCCCTGGGCAGCGTCTGCCCCCCAGGAAAGCAGGCGGCTGCAGCAGGGTCCTGCCCGGCGCCGCAGCAGCCCCAGGGCCAGCGTGCTCTGTGCCAGGAGCTGCAGGGAGAGGACTCCCGCCCTCTGCCTTCCTACGTGACAGCCATTCAGCTTGGAAGTATTTTCATTTCCATGCTTGAGTACTCCTGCACCTTGGAAGGAAAAGGAGATTTGTTATTTAAAGGTGATGGACCGACAAATCGTGGTATTTAGTGTGTTATTACAGTCCATTACGGTCCATCTCCATAGTATGTGAATGCCCCTGAGGCAGAGCACCGCCGGTGCTTCAGAGGAAGGTGGAAAAGCCCTTGCCGTGGCTGTTTGTGCAGCTCTGTACAGGTAGGTGGAATTTCTTCCCGGATACTGCCAGCATTTCTCTCACACCCTGCAGCGTGGCCAATGGTTCCTTTGGGAGCAGCCTCACTCCACGCAGAAGTGACTATTGCAAGGAAACACGAATGGCTTCTTCCCGCCTGCCTGGAGCCCGCTGAAGAGAGAAACGTTGTTGCCTTTGCTGTGCAGGGCAACAATAAATGGTCAGAAATGGCCCATGGTGGTGCCCCACACCAGCCCTTCTTCTGTGCTGCCCATCCACGACCACCTGTCCCCACACCCACCTGCTCTTTGGAATAACTTGGTAAAGAGGAAAAAGTTCCCCAGTGTGGCCAAATCTCACTCTGAACTGCAGGCTTTAGAGAAGGGAGAGGAGGCAGGCACTGCTCAGGCAGTGAGTCTGGGCCAGAGCGTGCACCAGACTGACTCTGGGGACGTTGTCGTGGTCAAACCAGGAGAATTGGATGGAGCCTTCAGCTCATGGACAGTGCTCAGGAGCATGGTCAGTCATGCTGCAGGGCAGGGAGTGACCCATCCATGGCTTCTGCTGGAGCAGGAGCAAGGAAGGGGGCATTGGATTAAACTGCATGAGGCAGGAGCGAGCTCTTCGTGTGCCGCGTGGGAGGGGTGTCAAACCACTTCCCTCAGGGCATCACCCGTGCCACGGCTTTGCCAGGGCTCCAGGAGTGACTGGACACTGCCAAGGAGAGGAGCTCCATCCCAGGCCACCTCTGTCCAGAGAGCCCAGCCAGCAGCGCTCTGCAGAGATGCCCATGCACCCCACACCTGCTCTGGCAGCTTTCCTGGGCGGGTGCAGAGGAGGATGCCGAGCGCAGGAGACCCTGAACAGCTGCTTGCCAAAGCTTGCTTCAGCTGCCTGCCAAATGCATCCCAAGGGCTGTTACCTGTGTATCCATGCTAGCTTTCCCAAGGACGGGGCTGGAAGAGGGAGAGAGCTCCCACGACAACCCACGCTGTGCCCTCAAGGCTGCTGTCAGCATTTTAAACCCTATTTGTTTTCCTACTGAGGGTGTAACAAGTGTAGTGTATCTTCCCTATCCCCACAGAGGCTTTCCATGTGTGGGGAAGGAAGTCTAATCCCTGATGATTGACTTTGGCAGAGAAACGAGGAGTGTTTAGCAGAGAGGGAAAACCTTTCCCCATGGATGCAATACCAAGCAGAGTCTGTATCGGCCTCGTCCTCCTCCTTGGCAGCCACAGCTCCATTATCCCAGCATCAGACCCTCCAGCACTGCAGGGCCTGATCCTGCCCCAAGCCCAGCAGCACATTCCTACCATCTCCCTGTGCCAGCCCCAGCGTCTGTCCGTCTGGTGGGTAAACCAGTTCAGGAACTGATGAGCCAAAGCCCTGTGGCTGCTCTCATTTCAGCCAGGCAGATCAGAGCTGGGGATGGGCTCACCCACTGTGGGGACACCCTTGTGCCTTGCATGGTGGGACAGAGCCCCACCACAGCGCCCAGGAGGTAACGAGGGCAGATGAGGTGTCAGCTCACAAGAGCCTGGCTCATATCCCATGAGCCCTGCTGTGGCACATTTGAGAACCACAGTTGTTGGGAGAGGATAGCAGCAGGGACCCACGGCTCACCCAGCAGGTTTGTGGGCTGGCAAAGGCTAGACCCACCTCTCCAGTGAGCTGTGATTACGGAGGGTGGCCCTTGGCACCACATGGCGCCAAAACCCAAGGTAGGGCTGGGCTGCACAGGCAAGACCAGCCGGTGGGGCTGCATGGTGGGGTCACAGCCAGGTGTCGCCTCCATATCCCCCAGCACCCCACGAAGGGATAGTGGCCTTTGCACCTGAGCATGCTTGGGGTCTGGGGTCCCTGGTTTGGGATTGGGTGCAGTGGCCTCCAGCTGAGAGCACCAGCTCATTCAGATCTGCCTCTGCCCCCCATGTTGCCCTCATGCTCATCAAAAAATCATTAATGTCCATCCAGAAGGCACCCTAATGCTCCAGAGGGCTGTGCCAGACTCAGCTCACCCACCACAACCAGGACCACCTTGGCCATTGAAGGTATTGGAGAACCCCCTTGGGAGAGTGTCCCACTCCAGCACCTCCTTTGGGGTCTCCCAGCAACCTCTCAGGACTCCTCTGGCCCTCCCAGCCCTCAATGTTTTTGTCCACCACCCCAAAAACCCCTCCAAGGGGCCCCCAATGCACCCCAGGTGCCCTCCAGCAGCCCCAGGGAGGAGCATGCCCACCCTTAACCCTTCTGCTCCTATCAGGGTGCAAAATCGATCTGCCCACCCAAAAAAGGACTTTTCCCCCGAGCAGGTGGCAGGGACATGCCGGGAGCCGGGTGGGAAGGTGGAGCCGATGCCGACTGCCACAGCAGGTTTTGCATCCACCTTGATTAAAGGCCTCAGTGAACGCCTGACCAGCGCCCCACAGCACCCCAAAGCCAGGGGGCTGAGGCGGTGTGATGACCCACCCTTACAGGTGGGGCTGGGGGGCTCCCCATTCCTGGGATGGCAAACGCTACCTTAATCACTGGTTGCAGCCCAGTGTGGCCGGCAACGCCAACATTTGCTGGCATGTGGCCAGCCCCTGTGGTCAAGGGTGTCACCCCAAAGCAGCCCCCCCCGCTTCAGAGGGACATTTTCCCAAAAAAATGCATAGGAAACTCCTGTCTTGTCATTCTTTATTAATTATTTGGCTGTGATTCTTTGGGGTGTTTGGGGCTGCCTCCTGCCCCCCCCCGGCTAATTGCAAATTTAATTAAACACTGAAATTTATCTGCAAACAGCTGGAAAGGGGATGTGGTGCCTGGGAGCAAGTGACACTGGGGTGTGGTGGCCTCTGGGTGACCCCAAGAGGGACCCTGCTCTCCTTGGGTACTCTGACCCAGGACTGGGGTTCCCCCTGCCTTGGCCACCGAGGACCTTGGAGGAGATTGATATCTGGAAAGGGTCATTCACCCAGTGGTGCCCTATAACCCCCAGTTACCACCCCGGGATGCCCCCACAGCCTCATCCCTCCCCCAGGGATGCCCACACTCCAGTTCCACCCCGGGGTACCCCAGTGCCCCCCATAACCCATCCAAGGTTGCCCAGACCCCCTATTCCCCACCCTGAGCGTGCCCATGGGCCCCTGAGGGACACACTCCCCATGTCCCCATTCACCTTGTGGGTGCCCTGCGCCCCTTTCTCCCCGTTCTGCCTCCCCGCGGATGCCTCATTCGCACCTTCCCGGAGCAGGGTACCTGCGGCGGGGCGGAGCCTCCCCTCCCCACCGTGCCCCGCCCGGCCACGGCGCCCAATGGGCAGCGGCGGGGCGAGGTGCGGGGCGTGTCCCGCTGCATATGCATGTATGCAGATGAGCAGGTGCGGGCAGAGCGCGGCGGGACGGGTCGGGCGCCGGGACCGGGACCGGGACCGGGACCAGCGGCGGGGCCATGGCTACGGCGGGGCCGCGGTCCTTCAGCGCCGCCGAGGTGCGGGCGCGCTGCGCGCAGGGCGCCTGCCTGGTCTCCTGCCACCGCCGCCTCTACGACCTGAGCGGCTTCGTGCGGCTGCACCCGGGCGGGGAGCAGCTCCTGCGCCGCCGGGCCGGCACCGACGTGAGCGCGGCGCTGGACGGGCCGCCCCACCGGCACTCGGAGAACGCCCGCCGCTGGCTGGAGCAGTACTACGTGGGGGAGATAGAGCCCGGCGACGAGCAGGTACCGCCGCGGGGCCGAACCGGGACCGGGGTGCGCATGGGCTGGAGGGGGACCCGGGGACGGCATATGCAGCCTCTGTAGGGTGCCCCTGTGCCGGGTCCAGGCTGAACAAAGGCTTTGGGGTGCTCCAGGTCCCGGGACTGGCAGATACGGAGGTTATAGGGTGTCCCAGGTCCTAATCCAGGATGTGCAGGATCTCCCTAAGGCACCCCAGGTGCCAGGGCCGGCATGCACGACTGGGATATACAGAGACTATAGGGTGCCCCAGGTCTGTGCTCTCTGGGATCTGAGCAGTGCAGGGTCTACAGAGCATCTCCAGTCCAGCATGCATGGTGTCTAAGCTGTGCAGGGTCTGTAGGGCACTCTGGATCCAAACTGTGCAGAGTCTGAGCCATACAGGCTCTCTAGGGCATTCCAGGTCCAGGTTTCTCAGGGTCCCAACTGTTCAGGACGTGCAGAGGCTGGATAGGCTTTGGAGTGACAGAATGTACGTGACAGAACATTTCTGGGGTGCCTGTAGCGCGTAAGGTGTTAAGTGCACCCAGATCTCAGTCTGAGCTGTATGGGACATGGTATTTGTGGGGCCTGAGCAGCACAGGACCCCTAGGATCAGGCTCTGTAGGGTCTGGGATCTACAGAGCATGAGGGTTGAAGGGAACACAGGGTGTTTGAGGCTCATGGGACCTTGCATGGATAGTGCCTGAGGTGTGCAGGGTGCCAAGGTCCCATGTGTCTCCTGGCTCCCAGGAGTTCTGTGGGGCCTGAGGGGCAGGGGACCCTGAGGGTGCCAAGTGCACAGAGCCTGGTACCTGCAGGGTCCCGCTCCATGGCCACATCCCACCCTGGCCGTGCTGGGGTGCAGGGCTGATGGGTGGCTCTGGGGTGCTGATGTGGCATGGAGGTGTTGGGGTCTCTGGAGGGATGCAGAAGATGGAGCTCAGTGTCGCTTTTAGCAGGACTGTGTGGCACAGGATGGGCAATGGGACAGGACACCCTTCCTGGCACTGTCAGCACTCAACCAGGGACCAAGGTGCTGAGCACTGGGGTTTGCCAGTGAGCAGCCACTGCTGGGGAGAGGAGCCCAGCCCAGCCTGACTGCCCGGTGTGGGGCAGTGACGGGTGTCCATGATACAACTCTGTCCCCACTGTCCCCGTACTGGCCAGGCAGAAGGGAAAGTTCCCTGGGGAAGTTCCGCTGCCTCCGGGAGGCACTGGGCACTGCTGCCCAATTACCAACCCTCACCAGCCCGCCGTGGGCAGGATGCTGAGCAGCGGGGCCAGCCCAGCCCCCGCCACCAGTCCAGCAGTTCCCTTCGAGACATCCCAGCGAGGTCGGTGACCGGCCGGTCCCTCTGGCTGTTTGTTTGCTCTCGCTGGGTGTCCTGCCCAGGCCACAGCCTCTGCCCCAGCGCCACAGTCGGGGCTTTGTTTCAGCCTCTGTGCAATGCCTGCATTTTCCCCGGACGGATCCCGGCGATGGCACCTCCTCTGTTGGGACACTCTCGGAGCCGCCGCCTCCTTGCAGGCGGGACGAGCCCGACGGGTTGGGGCGAAGGAAGGTACCGGACAAACGGGTTCTCGCCGCAGCCCGCGCCGAGGGGAGCTGCCACCATCCCAATGCAAATACACGGCGTGATAACGCCAGGACGCAGGAGATCAGACACTGCCTGGTGCCAGATCAACCATCCCAGGCTGTAACACAGAGAGAGGGCAGGGAATAGAGCTGCCTGCCGCATGGTGAGGCCGCGTCCGGCATGTGTGAGCTGCTCTGCCCTAGTCCCCATCCCCCTAAAAACCTCTCTGGAGAGAGCTTTTGGTGGTGCTTGTGTTCATGCTTTGGATACTCGGGGGCAGGTGTACCCCAAACAGCTCTTTGAAGAAAGTGTTACATTGCCCCAATCTGGTTCCAGATCCCCACAGCTTTGCCAGTGCCTCTCCTCATCCTTTGGAAGTCCCAGGGCTGCATCATCCCCATGCTGAGGGATTCAGCATGCTGTCGTCCCACAGGCATCCAGCATCCTCCCCTGCTTACCCCAGAGATTTCCCAGGATTTCGGAAAGGGGGAAAAATGTGTTAATGCAGGAGAGATAAAGAAGATAAGATCCAACCTTCATCCCACTGGTCTCTCCATGCCCCTTCCTGTGGCTCTCTCCTTCAGCCTCAGGTCCCTCTTCTGCATCACCCAAACCCATTTGGTTAAGGACAAAAAATAACCCCCAAAATTTTATCTATGCAAGCAGGACATGTAGGGGAGATCAAAGCAAGTACCAATAATTGCCTAAACTAGACAGTGGATTTTAACAGTCTCGCTAGAAGGGAACTGGATCATCTAATTACCCCTCCAGTTTAAGCAATGAGGGACTTTCATCACAGCCTCTTTAGGGTGCATGACATGGTCGTGAGTCACAGTAAATCCTCCATCCTTCTCAGGTTTAGTGTCCTTCTCTTCCTCTTACCTGTATTGCTGCACGTCAGGCTCGCCCTGGCTTTCCATCCCAGCCTGAGCATGCTTGGACGTAGGCGGGACACCTGGGGCACCTCTTTGGGGGTGATGTAACAAGAAGTGACTTTCTTTATTGCTACTATGCTTAGGAGGAGTTAAATTCACCTCCTTGTAGTAGTCCTACTGCACTCAGTGTTTAATGGGCTAAGACACAGCCTCGTGGGGCTCTGCCAGCTGCTGCCCACAGACCACGATGCTGCTGGGATGGTGCCACCACAAGCAAGGGCTTTGCCTGGGCTTTCTGCACCTCCTGGGGTGTCCTAATGCTGCATGCCTGTACCTGCACTGCCAACAGAGCTTGTCCCATGTGGACACCAGCAGACTGAGCCTCTGAGGAGCTCAGTGAAGGTGCTGGGGGCTCTGGAGCAATGCAGAGGTATTGTAGGACTCCTCTGGGGTTTGATTCACTGTGCAAATGGCTGGGAGAAAACCCTGGATCCAGGCTTTTGGCAGAGCAGCTGTCTGCAGGCAGCATCTCCCTGTCTGGGCCAGGGGGAGGTTTCCAGTTCCTCTGCCTGTGGCCCAGGAACACTGAGCCCCATGCTGGACCACCCCTTCTGTCTGTATCTGCTCACATCACAGCTGAATTTTGCTCTTTGTATGCCCCAAGCCCTGATGCAGGGCAGCACTGGGGTGGCACAGCCAGTGCTCTCCAGCTGGTGCAGGACCAGTGCTGAGCTCCCCATCTGACCCACACAGGGCAGCAGGATGCTCGCTGGGTCACCCAGTCACTGGATCATGCTGTGCCCTGGGTGTTTGGCCCCGTTGTCTACCAGCAGGAGAGCCGGCACCTTGCCGGGACTGCCACTCACTTACAGCCGCAGCACCTCATAGGCGTTAACTTTCCCTTCCTTACATCAGGCCTCTTGTTCATCTTCCCTGGCAGGACCTGGTTGCCTGAGGACAGCTCAGATGCATCTTCACCAACCACAGGTGATAGCAGAGCCCAGCTCAGCACAGTCCTTCAGCCTCCTTCCAACCTGCCTCCTGTTTGGAGGAGAAGGGGCAGAAGCCGCAGCACTGGTCTGGGTCCTGTGGGGCTGGATCCCAGCAGGGCCCCTGCGTGCCTGGGGCAGGCAGGAACAGGCCACGCTTTGGGGAGCCAGTCGGGACTTGCCAGCGTGGTTTGCATCCTGGTTGCGCCACAGCTCCCCGTCCTTTCGGTGCCAGCCCCAGGGTGAGCAAGAGGAGAGGAGAGCCTTCCTCCTGCTCCCCAGCTGAGGATGAAGAGTAGGAGGAGATGTCTCATGTGCTGAGAGGGAGCTGCTATAGCACACAGGGCAATGACATCTCACTGATGTCACCCAGCCCAGGTGCTAGTGGCGAGGTGGGATGTGAGCTCCCCAGTCCATCTCCCTGATCTGGGAGGAGAGGGGAGCCTCCAGCCATGACATGGTGCTCAGGCATCCATGGGTAGGGGAACTGGAGGTGTGTGAACATTTCGGAAGAGGGAGGAGAGGTGCCGGGCATTGCGTCAGCCCAGCTTTCTTAAGCATCCTTCCTGCTGCTGGCTAGGTTGTGGTGCAAGCGTGAAGGTGGAGAGCACCAGCCCATTTCCCAGGGCATGGATAAGCTGTTTCACTCTCCTACAGGCAAATTTTCTTCCAAAGCACCTGCAGGGCAGAGGCAAAACCATAACTTCACCACGCTTCGCTGGATTTTAAGGCATCCCACCTGCCCTAGGGTTTTGGAAGGTCTGGCTGAAGGACAGTATGCACTGTGGAAAATAGCAGTGGGAATCCTCACAGAGGGAAGCTTGGTGGTACATGGCATCAGCTCATATCAGTGCTCTGCCTGCAGTAAAATTGATGCCAGTGGGATTCAAGCCTGGAAATACTGGCTGGAAATATCCCCTGTCCTTTCCTGCCTGCTGCCCCAGTCAGGGAGCTGCCATAGAGCTGGGTAGTGCCGTTCCTGTAGCAGCAGAATGAGGCTTGAAATCCGGCTAGCCCAGGAAATGGGGTAGGAGCACAGCTTGTAAGGAGTGCTTGCTGTCAGCAAACAGTGCCAGAGCCCTGCCTCGCTGTCCCCAACACGGCGCAGAGTAAAGTCCTGATGTCCCAGCAAGGTGACACTGGTTTTCCTGCATCCCAGGCCCTCCTGAAGCCAGGGCAGTTTTCCCATCAGTAGGGTGGCAGTGCATCCCTCTCAGAGCAGTGGGGAGACCATCCACTGAGGAGCTGGGAGAAAACCATTCCTCTCTGGAAGCGGCACAGCTGGAACACCCGTCGGGCATGGCTGTGCTGCGGCTGCCGGGCCACACCGTACCCTGATCCGGGTTAATGGGTAACCCAAGGTGACAAAGAGGAGAAAAGGCACGCTTGGCACGTCCTGCATGGGGAGCCGGCACTGCTGCCGGGGGGCACGGCTGCTGTGGGGTTTGCACGGGCACACTGCAACCTCACCAAGCCCCCCACCAGCGGCACGGCCGGCACCGGAGCTGGCACAGCCACAGGAAGGAGGCTGGTGCTGGCAGCTGGCAATGTGTTTGCTTCCAAGCATCAGACAAGGCAGGTTTCTCCTGTTTCTCAGCCCGCCCTGGCAGTGGGACGGCAGCTGGGTCTTCATCCTGCCACTACTGCACCAGTGCATCCCCTGTGCCTCAGTGTGCTCTCTTGAGCCACAACCAAACCCCACTCCCCATATTCCGCAGCCCGTGGCAAAGGGGCCCAGCCCAGTGCCACCCTGTGAAGGACACTTTGCCTTTTTCCCTGGACAAGGTCCCTCTTTCTGTGTTTTACCTTGTGCTCACAGCCAGGGTGGTGGCATCGGCTGTGCCACACTCCCCAGGTCTGTCAGCCCAACTTTCTCAGGGACCAAAAAGCCAAGCTGGGCTTCTGCTGGAGATCAGGGGGGTGGGAGGAGGGAGCACTAAATCAGCAATGCCCCTCTCTTCGCTGGCAGCAGCAAGGTGACCTCTGCTATGGCACTGCCCATTTGCAGGGGAAAATGCTGGCCCAGGGCCCAGGGTTTCTGCATTGCCACCCTGAAGCACCAGTCCGGTGGTGGGCAGGGTATTCCGAACACCGGGCTTGGCAGAGGTTTCCAAAGAGCCCCGAACGAGCCCACAATGCTCAGTGCACAGTCTGAAGGGCAGCACAGCTTACTGGCAGCTGCTTCCCTCAGGAACCTGCTCTGCAGGAACTGACTGACTTAAATTCACCAGAATTTCCCCCATATTTATTTAGCAGGCACGAGCTCACTCTGGCTGTACCCCTGAGTGCTACAGCCATCAACATCCCCAACTGAATCCACTACTGATGCTTCACCACGGGGTTTTCCTTCTCTTTTCAGAGCCTCTCTGAGGCAGTGGATGAGAAGGAGGTGGTTGCTGCAGCCCAGACTCCAGAGCAGACAGATCTCCACTACAAAACCGTGGATGTGGAGAAGGTAAGAGCCCTGGAGTTTCTCCAGCACACTGTTTGCCAGAGCGCTCCTGGGAAACACCAGGTCTCCTCTTCCCTGCATGAGTGCTGAATTTCTGCTGACCTCCTGGATGGGAAGGATGGCGTGAGGGAGCAGAACTGATCCAGCCACTTCTGCCCTTTCTCCCAGTGTGGATGGCATTGCTCATTCTTTACTGCACAGGTGTGGCCAAGCTGGGAGGCTCCCATTGCAGTAGCATGGGAGAGATGACTTTCTCTGACAGCAGCTCTACCCTTCCAGAGGGAAATGTTGCCAAGCCGCACCTTGCTTGCTTTTATTTTTTCCTTGCTTTATTTATTTTATTTTTTTCCCTTGCCTGAGCACTGGTAATGAGCAGTAAGGGATTCCCCAGCCTGGGCAGGGTGATCCCTGTGTGTGCAGGGTGCTTCCTGCCCTGCCAGCTCCTTTCCAAGCATGCCACAACAGTGGGGATTTGTCACCAAGGTCCCTGCCCTCTGTAGCACCATCTGGTCACCACACTTTGTGTGGTCCCAGCTGGTTGGTGAGCGTGCTTTTATCTTGCCAAAAGGTGGGGGTTTTTCTAGAGCAGGATAAAGTCTTTCACCCCCCAAATTAATATTTTATCACTGAGCACCTTTAAAAGAGAATGTGACCTTTGTTTTAACTTTTCCCCTACCTCCCCAGTGGGGAATGGCTCCATTCCCATCCCATGCACCAGCTGGGGTTGGTTCCCCTCCTGTGTGATCGTGTTCATCCCTGCCTGCAGCAGAGCCCCCAAAGTGCCACAGCCACCCCGACTCCTTGCCCTGAGATGCCCCAAACTGAGCCCTCCCCACCACTGGCAGCACAATCCCAGGTACCAGAGTGCTGTGCCAGTGCTGTGTGGCACAAGCAGCCCAAGGAGAGCTGCCAGGCCCAGGGCTCTTCTGGGTGAGCGTGGTTCCAGTCCTGGTGCAGAGGTGAGACCAAGAATCCACTTTACCTGGCCAGGCCAGCAGAAGATGCATCTGGGGATGCTGGGCAGTGGCAGAGGTGGTGCTGCCAGTTGTGCCTCCCCATTTTCATGCCAACACACGTGCCCACACAGGTCCCTTCCTACTCTTGCACCTGAGTTCAGCCAGGCACAGCAGCAGTGCTGGAGTCTGTGTTCCCATCCTGTATCCCTGCTCCCCATCCCTTCCCACTTTGCTCCTCACTGGGGTGCCCAAACAGCTGTGGCCACCCCATGCGTCCTCTGCACAAGGAGAAACGTCCTTGGCTGGGGCAGCGCCATGGGGATGGGATCTGCATGCTACCAGAGGTGTTCTGCTGGGGAATATCACTGCTCACTATCTAACCTTGGCAGCTCGAGAGGCAGAGCCTCAGTTATCAGGGCCTGATGCTGAGCCAGGTCTGGGTACAGCCACCTTCACCTTGATCTGCTGGCAGGTACCCAGTGGCACAGGGGTGAGCTAAGCCTTGTGTTCTCAGGTAGATAGAGCTGGTGTGTGTTTGCCCCGTGCTGGTGCTTGTGGGGAGCTCAGGGCACCTTGGAACAAGAAGCAACTGCTCTTGGAGCATGGGAAGGAGTTTGCAGCCCAAAGTCCTGCAGCTCAGCTTTGTGCCTGGTACTGGGATGGTTTGTGGGTTCCACAGCACTACAACCACTGTCTGCTCCCTCAGGACCTGGTGGACTGGCAGAAGCCCTTGCTGTGGCAGGTGGGCTACTTAGGGGAGAAGTACGACGAGTGGGTGCACCAGCCTGTGGATCGGCCCATCCGCCTCTTCCACTCGGATTTCCTTGAGTTCCTCTCCAAGACAGCATGGTGAGCTCCCAGGGTCTGCACTGTGCCCTGGATGGTGCCTCCCCAGGGAAGGGGGAGTGACTCACCAGCCAGCAGGACACTCCCTCTGACATCTCCTTCTACCCCACAGGTATGTGGTGTTCATGGTGTGGACACCCGTGGTGCTCTATCTCAGCTGGGTCAGCTACACCTCCCTTGCTCAGGGCAACACCAGGCTCTTCTCCTCCTTCACCACAGGTACAAGCAGCAGCAAAGCCTTGGGGTTTCCCTTACTAACCCCACTCGGGGTCCAGGGATAGTACAGCCCTGGGTGGGGGAGACCTGCATCCCTTCCTCACCCCTCCTTCTGTACGTGCTTACCACAAGCCCCATGCAAGAGCAGCAGGTCAGCACCTCTCCCTGCGGCCACCAGAGTGTCCCCTGCATGAAGCCACCTGTCCTTGCCCACCTCCATTCCCTCCTCTCACCACAAGATTTGGTCCCCCCAGGAAATCGACAGAGGCACAGAGCCCTCTGACCTGGGCTGCAGCCTTCTCCCTCTTGCCTCCCTTCCCTCCATCCCCAAACCCGAGCCCTGCGGTGCTGGGGTGTGTTCCAATCGCCGCTGACGCCCACCCGGGCCGGGGCTGAATGCCGGCGTGGCGGGAGAACAAACCCGGCTCTCAGCGCCGCCGGCGCCGCACAGTGCGGGGCTTGTTTGCCCGAAGCGCCTGCCCTTGAATCTCCCACTGTCTGCTCCCTGCTCCTCCGGGAATAACAAGCGTGGCCGGGGCAGGCTGTCTTCTTTGTTGTCTTTTTTTTTTTCTCTCTT
>VZTJ01001456.1:85496-95926 GCA_013397795.1 Orthonyx spaldingii
TTTTTTTTTTTTTTGTCTGAGTTCCCTATTTTTTTGCAAGGTGCCACCCAGTGCCAGCTGTGCCCGGCTGTGGGGTGGGGAGGGCCTGCTGCACAGGCACCCCCTGCTCCTTGTGGCAAACCTTGCTGCCAAGTTTTGTGGGGTTTTTTCCCTAAAAATAAGCAGGGTTTGGGGGAATCCGGATTTTGCTAGGAAGGACACAGGGCTGGCAGCCAGCCCCGAACGAAGGAGGTGGCTGAAAAATGTTCTGCGGGGGAAAGTGCCCAACAAATCTATTCTTTTCCCCCCCTCCCAAAAAAAGAAACACCAACACCAACAGCACTGTTCTACTGTCACGAGTGCTGCCTGTGCAATTAAGGTCCCTCCTGCCTTGTTCTGGTGGGTGAAGCAGCTTTGTAAAGATGATGCAGTCCCTAGAGTGTGCATTCAAGTCCCTGTTGGCATCTGGAATGCAGAGAACTCCCCCACTGGCTTCCTGAGGCAGCAAGAAGCTGCCTATTTCTGTAAATCAATGGGAATCAAAGGAAAATGTGGTCTGGAGCAGTGCTTGGGCAGGTAGCTCCCTGGAGAAGTCAGGGCAGGAGGTGGATGAGAGGTGGGAGGGAGGGAGAGCTGAACAGCCCCCTGATGCCAGCGGGAGGTTGGTGATGGATAAAAGCACCCGCGCGTCGCCTGCCCTGCTGACCGCCGCACGTCTCGTTGTGTAGAGTACTCCATCCCCGTCCACAAATACTACTTCCCCTTCATCTTCCTCGTGGGAATGTTCCTGTGGTCCCTGCTAGAGTACCTCATCCATCGCTTTGTCTTCCACATGAAGCCACCCGCTAGTAACTACTATCTCATCACCCTGCATTTCTTGCTGCATGGGCAGCATCACAAGGTGAGTCGCAGCTCCCGCCCCCCCTGGTGCCTGCCGGGCCGTGGGAATGGTGGCCTTTGCCCTGCTGAAGCCTGTCACTGCGTGGTCTTTGCCAAGGCAGAGCCTGTTTGTGCCTGCTCGGTGTGACTGGTGGCATCCCAAGCGAGGCACTTGCCCAATACCAGCGAGGCTGCAAAACGGCCTTGGAGGAGCGGGAGTTAAATCTGCAAGCTGTGTGGTTGGGCAAGGGGGAAGAGGAAAAGAGCCATAGGCTCCCTCTAGCTTCGCAGGAGGAGATGGCCCTGCGGAGCTTGGGCAGCTGCCAGCTAAAGCCACCGCCTGCCTGGCCTCACCTTGGCGTGCATGGGGAGTGCTGCGCTCGCCACCGGGCACAGCTTTGGGGAGGGTTTTTGGTGTTGGCTTCTCCCAAATGGGCTTCCCCAACGCTCGGCAGGGATGTGCTAGGGGATGTAGGGTGAGCTAGGAGCTGCCTGTCCCACTGTCCCTCTCCGCTTCCAGTCTCCCTTCGACAGCTCCCGCCTGGTCTTCCCTCCTGTGCCAGCCTCGCTGGTGATCGGCTTCTTCTACGGTGTCCTGCGGCTCCTGCTGCCCGAGATGCTGGGGCTCTCGGTGTTCGTCGGGGGACTCTGCGGCTACGTCATCTATGACATGATGCACTATTACCTCCACTACGGCTCACCCAAAAAGGGCACCTACCTGTATGGCCTGAAGGCTTATCACGTCAAGCACCACTTTGAACACCAAAAATCAGGTAGCGCCATGTTCCCCGTGCGTGCTGGCAGGGGCGAGGGCTGTCAAGGTCCAGTCTACCTGCGTGTGTGCAGCTGATTGCTCCAAAATGTTTGGGTTTTGGGATGGGGAAAGCCAAACACTATACAGCTGGGGAAGCAGCATGTGAGGTGCTGTAGCCCATGGGGAACATTTCCTGGCTCCCAGGTTGAGGGTGGGGAGCCAGAGCAGTGCAGGGGTGAAGGCAGCAGCCCGTCTCACCAGTGCTGCCTGGGGATGCCAGGGCAGAGGCCAAGCCCCCATGGTGCTGGGATGTGGGTGCCTGTCCCTGCTCGGGGCAGCATCTCTTCCTGCTGGGAGGCGTTGACGTGTAGGGTGAGGCCCTGGGCTTCTCCACGTCCGCCCCACACCTTCCCCAGCCCAGCGCTTGCTCAACCTGCCCTTTGCCCAGTTTCCTAGGAGAAAATGCCCCATCCAGATAAGCTTTCATCCATGGGGCTTGTTGGCATGGCCCAGCCAGCTCCTGCTCCCTCTGCTCTTCCTCCTTGCCCTCACTTGACCTTCCTCCTTTCCCAAAATGTGGACACTCCTCCCTCACCAGTTAACACAGAGCCCCTGCAACACCTGGATGATTGGTGGTGCTGTGGGCTGAACGCTCTCTTCCCTGCCCACAGGTTTTGGCATCAGCACACGCTTCTGGGATTATCCTTTCCGGACACTCATCCCTGAGGAGACCTTCAAGAAAGAGGACTGACAACCCCAGCCCAGTGCTCAGCTGCTGGCTCCGTCCCCCCTGGGCTGGGGCTGGTGTCCCTCCCCAGCCCCCAGCAAGGCCAGGTGGTCCCTGCCCCCTTCCTGGGGGCTGTGCCACAGCAGTGACTCTGAAGTGGAGCATCCCTGTGGAGTTCTGTGGTCCAGCTGTGGCACTGGCAAGGGAATGGGGGGCTGAGGATGGTGAGGAAAGGGGAGGAGGAGGCTGTGGTGTTCCCTGGTGGACTCCTGCCCCTGCCTCGCTGCCCTTCCACTCCAGGCTATGGATGCATGGGCAGATCTGCTGCCTGAAAGATGAAGTGCCTGATGCTGCCCTCCCTCCTCCACCCTGGCACCTTGCCCGAGCCCCTGTCTCTCCTGGGGTGCCCTCTCCCCAGGGCATCCAACATGCTGCACTTAACCCTACTGCCTAATTCGTGCCAAGGGGGTTCCCTATCCGAGGTTCTTCTCCTGGCCTGATCTCAGCGCAGGGTTTTCTTGGCCTGCAGCCCTCTTGGGGCAGGTCCCGTAGGTCTGGATTGTGCCTTCTTCTAACCAGTGCACCCATATCTCTCTGCCAGATTTATCAAGTTCATGGTTTTCATAGACATTGGCTACTTGAAACAAACTCCAACGAAAAGAATTACTATGAGATGCCTTGTTTTGCTGATCCTGTGATTTTATTTTTTATTGGTTTTTTTTCCCTAAGGTTTACTGCAGATATTTAAAGGTTTGAAATAAATTTGTATGTAAAACTGTAGACACTACAATTGTAAATAAACTGTATATTTTGAAAAATAAAACTTTCTAAAAAGGGTCTGGCAAATGTATCCCCTGGGGCTGCTTGCATGTTCTCCCACCCTTGGTGTGTCCCTTTCCAGGTGCTGATGACTGTTCCTGGCTCCCCTCATCAACCACGGTGAGGTAGGAGCTTTGCAGGGGCCAGTCACACAAACCTGTGTGACGCCGGGGCTCTGGGGAAGCAGAAGCTGCCGCTCACTTCTCTGAAGTTGGGCAATAGCGTCGTCTGTGCCCCAGGGCTTCCCAAAACCAGCCTGGCCCTCTGACGAAGCCGCCTGCAAAACTTCCTGTGCTCCCAGCAGAGGTCAAGCGCCGTTTCCAGCACTGGTGCCCGCAGGTGGGGGGCCTGGGGCAGGGCTGTGCTCCAGAGGGTCTCGCTGCACATGCAGGAAGTTCAGCAGGGCACAGAGCGCTTGCTGTGGGTGTTCCGGTGCCCTGGGCAAGCCTTCCCACAGCTGCCAGCACAGCAGAACGGGTTGTGGTGCTCGAAACAGCAGAAGCATCAATACAGGGGGCACAACCTCCCCCATCCTCTTCTTCCCACTGCACTTCCTGTGGGCAATTCCTTCTTCCACCAGGCAAAACCCAGCACAAGGGCACACAGCCCTTGGGGACACCCCAGGCAGCTTTCCGGGAACTGGGAGCCGTCACGGCGTGGGAGCTGCAGGGGTTGCTCAATGTCCCTTCCGCTGTGACACCCTTTAAACCTGGCTCGTCCTGCCCTTGTGCTCCAGTCTGCGGAGGCAGCCGGGGTCAGCGAAGCAGGACCAGGTAACAGACGGTTCCTCTGGGCAAGTGGACGAGATTCTTCCTTGGGGGCCATGCTGGAGAGAGCCTGAAGAGGACGGGAGAGTGGCTACAGCTGGATTCTGGGTGCGTTTCCATCTTATTTCCAGCCAGTAGAACCTGGCACCCCTCTCTTAGCGCTGGCAGCATCAGAGTGGCTGTTGCTAATTTCCCTGCAACAGGGGTGGTTTTCTGTCCTTGTTACCTGCATGTGGGCTGGGGAGCAGGCACCATCCCTGTGGGGATGCTGAGCACACAGAGTTGGATTTAAAATCTTAAGTGGGCAGCACAGAGCTATGGGGAGGAAATGTGGAGAAGCAGGGGATGTTGGGGCTGTGAAATGTGCAAGCCTTTATTAAATGGGTGACCACAGAGAGACATTGGGTAGAAATGAAAATAGATGTTTACAGTCAAAGATACAGGCTCTGTGGCCAGGACCCCAGGGTGATGGTGGGCCAGGAATGCTGCCAAGGGGATGCTCCTTGGGTCACTGATGTCCTTGCTCCTCTGGGTGGAAGCTGTCTGGGATGGCTCACATTAAATTAATGTACATAAATCAAGCAAAAACCTCTCTTAATAATCCAGAGAAAGATGTGCCACTGCCACTGCTACCAATGTCTGTTTGTGCCTGCCCCTGACGGCACGAGCAGCCGGGGTGCCAGGCAAGGCAGAGAAAGCAAAGCAGCTGGAGATGTGAGGGGCTGTGGGAGGACGGTGTGCTATGTCAGGGTGTTCCTTAGGGTGGAAGGCGTGGAAGGGCTGTATCCAGCTAATCTCCGAGCAGCACCTGAGGCTCACCTGCACCAGACACTGCCAGCCCACATCCCCAGCGGCCAAGCCCTTTGCTGCAAGCATGGACATTGTGGAGAGGGTCCTCTCCGTGGCCCAGGCCATCCATGCCCAATTCGAGCAGGTGAAGTGCTGTAAGCACCAGTGCCAGCGCCTCGTGGAGCGCATCCAGATCCTGCTGGAGCCCGTGAGGATCCTTAGGGCTCAGCCACGACAGCACATCTCCCACCATGAAGAGGAACTGATGAAAAAACTGCTCCAGGCACTGGGCGAAGCCCAGAAACTGGTGATGAAATACAGCCAGACCAGCTGGATCCAGAAGTTCCTGCGAGCCCGAAGTGCTGGTGAGGAGTTTGTCTGGGTGAACGAAAGCCTGGAGGACATTGCCCAGGGGCTCTCGCTCCTGCTGCAGGCAGAGCAGAAGCAGGCTTTCCTGGAAGCTTTCCAGTCAAAGACATGTCGCAGGCAGGATGCTGAGGACCTGAGGGATGACAGAGCTTTCTTGGACCAGGTGATTGCAAGTAAGTGCATTTAGCAAACACTCTTTCCCTGTGACTGGTGGTTGGGCCCTCTCTCCGACTGCTTCAGCTGCTGCCCAGGTCTGGCTTCATGGCCATGGCCATGGCCAGCCAAAGGGACATTTAAACCACGAGAAAAACAAACCACACAGTCATGCTTGTTCATCCAGTGGCCCAACCTCTGCTTGTTTCTCTCCCCAGGTACCGAGCAGCCCGAAGATGTGGCTGAGGAGATCTACATTGACAGGGAGTGTATGCAGAGCAAGGTGGACTGGATGCAAAGCGAGCTGAACAAAGTTGTTCGTGAGATGGAGCGTAAGTTGGTGTCACACCACCTGCACCCTGGGCACTGAGTCCTTTCCCTGCAAACCCTGCCTAACGTGTCCCTTGTCCCCTTCTGGCACATGGCGGGAGCAGGCTTGAAGAAGGTCAACGTTGGTAAAAGAGAAGACATCACTGAGATCAAGCGGGACCACCTCACCTTCCACAGGCACCTGCAGGACACCGAGAGCTACGACCTCTACGAGGGCGAGTACCTCAAGTACCCTGTTGCCATCAAAACCTTCAAGAGGCCACTGACCACTGACCCAGTGTGAGTTGTCCTGGGTGGGAACGAGTGTGCCCCCAGGAGGGTGGCCTGGCACCATGTCATGCCTTGTTCCAGGGATCTCACCATGCTGTCCTTTTCCACAGCAAAGTGAGAGACATCTTTGAGAAGGAGATTCAGACCCTGAAGAAGTTTGAGTCTCCAAACATCCTACGCATGTACGGGATCTGCATAGAGGAGAACGGTAGGGGTGTCACATTAATGTCACCCTTTTCCTCCCCTGCCATCCCCAGCACTGGCTGGTGGCAGATGGTTTGTTGTGGTGCCCTCCCAAGAGGTGGCACAAGACAGGATGCTTTTGCCTTGCAGATGGGAGCCCCTGCTTCTCCATCGTCATGGAATACTGTAAGCACGGGACGCTGCGGGATGTGCTGAACAAGCAGCAGCATCTGTCCTGGGATATCCGCATTCGGATGGCCCTGGGGGCCGCCAGAGGCCTTTACAGGTGAGCTCCTGTATCAGTCAGTGAGTCCATGTGGGATCCAAAAGCCATGTGCCGCTTCCTGGTATCTCAGAGTGAGCAGTGGTGTCTTGTCAGACACTGTTTCCCAGTGACACCACCTCGGGACACTGGGATGGGAGGCTGGTGAGGAGGCAGGTGGTGGATATGGATACAGTAGCACTCATCTACCCTGGTCACTGTCCCCTACATCTGGCTTCAAGCCTGCAAAGGCCTGGAAGGTTGAAATCCTCTTCCCCAGAACCCAGGGCAGATTTGGAAGCCCGTACAGCATAGCCAGTTCTCCTTACGGGTCCTGCTCATGCACAAGCCTTGTTGTTCTGCCCACAATGGCTCTTCCAGCACCTGCTGGAAAGGTTGGCTTGGCAGGGTTGATCCACCAAGACAGGCAGAGAGTTGCTGGCTTCTCTGCATGCATGTCAGGCATTCCCTTCACGGCAGGAGGGAGCGCAGAGGTGGGGATGGGTCCATCATCACCATCATCATCATGTGTTGTCCTTGGTTCCATCCATCTGCAGGTTGCACCAGACAGGGGAGAAGTCCCGACTCCACGGCTGCATCTGCAGCAGCAAGTTCCTGGTGGCCGGGGATTACTGTGTGAAGGTAAGCACCACATTTGGAGATGCTTTGGGGAGTTTTAAATGGCTTTGTGGATGTCTCCCTCCACCAACACTGAAGGAATTGTGATGGTCCAGGATAAAATGGAGTAGTGCTATCTCCCCTACCACCTTAGGCACTTAAATCTCCCTATCTTGGTCTTATCATCAGCAAAGTGAGAGTTCCTAAAGTATCCAGCCTAGGATGAGCTGAAGCTGGAGCAGAGCTTTCAGCTCTGGTTTTGCTTGCAGGAAGAGACCCATGCTGGGCAGCACACTCAGCTGCACGCCAGCCTTTGCTGCCCAGGGCGTCTCGTTCTGTTTTCTCCATCTCGGGGCAGTCCCCAGCTGCACCACAGGCTTCTATTTATTTTCTCTCTCTCATTCTCTCAATCAGCTGTCAGGATTTGAGCTGTGCGAAACAGAATCATCCATCAAGAGGAAAGCCAAGAAGGACTGGAAACAAGTCTCTATGTTGGCTTACATTGCTCCGGAGAACCTGAAAGACATCAACTACCCTTACAGGAGGCCCTGTGAAATATACAGGTGTGTCTGCCCCTCCCAGGAGATGCCTGTGAGCAGGCAGGTGTCTGGCAGAGTAGCTGCTGAGCTATGGGAGGAGGCCATAGCTCAGGTTTAATCAGACACATAAGCAGGTGCTTCCAGTTGCCATAGCCCAACAGTCCTCTCCATTAGAAGGGAGGAATACATGGTGGAATGAATACTGAGACTCTTGCTTCTCTCCTTCCAGCTTTGGGATCGTTCTGGCAGAGATTGCAACCTCCAAAATCCCATTTCAAGGTGAGACAGAAGTATCTGGTTCCCTGTGTAAAAGCCACATGGCACAGTGTGGTTCCCGTCTGGCACTGGATGCTCCCTGCTCCTTCCCTGAGCATCCCATGCAGGTGCCAGTGGCAGTGCCTGGTGTGCCTGGCTCTGCACCACAGCTTCATAGCTTCTCCTGAAACTCCAATAAAGTACAGCTTACAGTAAAGCAACATGCTTAAACCACAAACATGCAAATAATTTTTGTTTCTATTGGATGGTCCTGTGCATTTAAGCATAAACCCATCTTGCTCTACTGGAGCACAACATTGTTGTGCCAAATACAGTGGGATTCATTGCAGACAGAGTTTGAGTCGCTTCCCTGCTGGCTTCTCCCTGCCATAGGCTGCAGGCAGGCTCCTGGCATGGCTTTGCACTCGGTTTCCTCCCCAGCACCCTCCTGTGGCAGCAGAGCTCTGTCCTGACACTCCCGTTTGCATTTGTTGTCTAGGCTGCACTCCTGAGGAGATCGTGGAGAAAATCTGCAATCACCATTACTGGGACCCTCTTGGGGAAGATTGTCCTGAAGACCTGAGGAAAATCATTGAACAGTGCCAGGCCTTTGACCCTTCCCAACGTCCTTCTGCCGAGGGTAAGTATCCTGAACATCTCCTCCACAGGCCCTCTGCATCCTTCAATCAGCTGCTTCAGCAGGCAGTTTGCCCCTTATTTCCCGTATGAATTTGCCTGGCTTTGTGTTTTGGGATCCTGCACTGACCTTCCTCTTTATGCTAACAAGTGCCCCAATTCCAGACCTCGTGCACTAGCATCTCTTTACCCATGCCATGACAATGATCACCAGGCTGTTTGTTCATTTGGCATCGCATAAAAGCAGCTTTTTGTCTCAGACAAGCGCTGGACTGGAAGTAGGGGTCTGCAGGTTAATCCCCACTCAGGTCCTGCAGATCCCATAAGCTGGAGGAGCAGCCACAACACTCTACAGGAACATTTCCTGCCTTGGGCTTTGAGCAGTAAATTGCAGTCTTGGGTATTGTTCTATGACAGGGAAGTTTTCACTGTCTCTGAAGCTGGTTTGGGTCGGATCAGACAAGTAACTGGTCTCCATCAGGAGAAATAGCAGAAACATCAGGAAAAGATAGATGAATGTTTCTGGTGTGTTTGAAGTCACAGAGGTCATACCCTTCCTCAGTTCATCTGTCCAAGGGGAGAAAACTTTCTTCAGTCTTATCTACTCCATCCTACGGCACCAGATCCATACAAGAGATGGGGAAAATGTGAATAAGACACCACTGTGTGTCACATCTCTGTGCTTCCATTTCCCACCAGCACCTCCCTTAGCAGATCCAGGCACAGGGAATCACCCTGGCTGAAGTGAAAATACCAAAATATCATTAGAGGCGTTGGCAAAGCCACACTGAGGAAACAGCAGGGCTTTATTACTCTAATATGAGCCTAATCCAACACCCACCACTGCGTGGTGCTGAGCCAGAAGGACAGCTTATTGCAGCTCTTCCCAAGGGCTTTTCCGTAAACACGGTTGCTTCTGTTTGGGCTGTGCTGTCTGCTCAGTCCTGTCCCCTGCTAATCCCTGCCCATTTGTGCTGGCCCAAGGAGAGTGTGGCTCCATGTCCTGGTTGTTATCAGCGAGAGAAAGCCTTCTTCTCATCTGTTAAAAAAATCCAAACAAGCCTAATACAAATACTCTGTGTTGATTAATGCCATCCTTGTGTTTTGCAGAGATTGTGGACTCGCTGGCTGACCTGGAGAAGGGCAGAAACCAAGGAAGCTAACTGTGGAAAACGGGGCCGGGTGCCCAGGGGCAGCAAGCCCAGGGGTGCCACTCGCCCCTCTTCCCCCTCAGAGAGACTGATGGTTCAATACACTTGTGCTTGTTTCTGTGTGTGACACCTTCCCCTCGCCAAGGGGCCGCCTGGGTCGCCTCGGAGGCAGCTGGGGGCTGAGGTGACTTGAGGAGAGGCCGGCAGGAAGCCTGGGGGTACCAGAGGCATGGAACATAGCTTCTTGTACAAGGAAAGGTTGAGGGAGTTGAGCCTGCTCAGCCTCGAGAAGAGACGGCAGAGAGGGAACCCCATCAGTGTCTGTCACAATTTGGAGAGAGGTGTCAGAGGATGGACCAGGCTCTGCGGGGTGGTGTCCAGCAATAGGACAAGAGGCAACGGGCAGAAAACGATACACAGGAAGTTCCACTTGAATATGAGGAAGAACTTCTTTACTGTGCGGGTGATCATGCACTGGAACCCTGCCCAGGGAGGGTGTGGAGTTTCCCTCACTGGAGAGATTCCAGAACCATCTGGATGCAATCCTGTGAAATGTGCCCTACGACAACCCTGGTGGGACCAGATGTCCTCCTGTGCTCCCTTCCAGCCTGACCCATTCTGTGATTCTCCTCGGCCCCGCCCGGGGGCTGCCCTTGGGCCGCCTCCGGCTCTCCTTGGGCTCCCCCCCGGCTCCCCCAAAATCCTTTCCGGTTGCCCCCTGGTTTCTCTCGGCTCCCCTCGGTGTTCCCCCTGGTTTTCCCCGGGCTCCCCTCAGCTTCTCCCCGGCACCCCCCGGAGCTCCCCGGTTCCCCCCGGTTCTCCCGGGCCCGGCCCGGCCCGGACCGCCGCCATGGCAACGCCCCGCCCACCTCCCGGGTTTGAATGAACTCGCGTTCCCGCTCTTTCCGCCCCGCGGCGTCTCCGCCAATGAAAATGCGCTCCCTTGCCCT
>VZTJ01001457.1:0-129192 GCA_013397795.1 Orthonyx spaldingii
CTCAGTCAGACCCAATACAAAGACTTAGAACTTGCCCATTTTGAACAGAAACTGACAACAGTGTTATTTCAGCTTTGATGACTTAGTTTCCTTTTGATTCTACTCTGTGCAAGACTAATACTCTTTTTAAAAAGTAGAGCTTATGTTGTAGATGTAAGAATTCAATTTAAGTTGCCATTGACCAATTTATGTTTTACTTCTATGTACTGAGCAGAATAAGTACATTTCTCTAGTTACAGCTGTTTTCCCCTACTTTTCCATTTTTATTATCATTTAATGACATTTGTAAATACTTAATTATTGTGACTATGATAAACAAGATGGTATTGACTTCATATTTGATGAGGAAATACATTGCTGAATAAGGTTTCCTTTCTAGTCCTTAATCAGATTTTTCAGTTCTGTTTTAATATTGTCAGAGGTTGCTGTTTGCATTTTCTTAGGCAAAATGTACATTTTTTTGAAAACTGTGGCTGAATTTGAAGTTCTTGATCCAAAGCACAGACATACCAGGTTTGTTTAAGAACAGGTCTAAAAATACAGCAGACTTGAGTATTTTCCCTGAAGCAGAGCTATTTGACTGAAATTGTCTTCTGAATTATTTTATATTGGCAATATGGAAGATGGTAGGTCTGGCAGTGTTACAAGCACTGAAAAGCTATTACAATCAAAACTGTTATTTAACTTTAGCAAAAGATAGTGTGGAAAGCCACACCTCACCAGGTGAATCAACATTAAGTCCACTCCCAGACACAAGTGTTATATCTGGCTCTGACTTTCTTGTTTGATTTTCCTCCTGTTTTTAATGCTTCACTTCAGTTGTTCTAATCCTGTAAATTACAGTGCTGTGGGCTACCCCAGTGATGTGTATGGGGATGTAGACTGAGGGTGACAAGTCATACATCAGTAAGCTTAGAACTCTTACAAATGAGCAAAAAATCTGTAATGCTAAGGACAAGCATAGTTAAAGCTACTAGTTAAAAGTTAATAGTTTCCACTTTGACTAGAAATCTTCAAAGTCTGATAATTATAGAAATCTAGCTTTTGTTTAGCAGAGATGGCAAAATTGAAAATAGTGCAAAACTATTTGATAGCAGTGTCTTTCTTGCAGGTGGATAGAAATGATATGTTCAAAGTAGTGAACATCTCTTTATTGAAAATGGTGTCAGTATTTATGCGCTATAAGGAAAACTTGCATCAAAAAAACCTACAAGATTCGGCTGGAAAAAACAATTCGCTTAATGCAGATGTATTTTTAAGTCTTTTGACAACCTCCTGAGTTCCAGAATGTGGAAGAGTTATGTTACTATTAGCTAATACTCAAAAAACCCCCATCAAAAACACCATAGGCAAGGCTTTTGTTTCAAAGCATTCAGGTTTGCTGATGCCATGGTCATGTGCCTCTTGGAATTCAATTGTTTGTGCATTTGGCCTCCTAAAATATTCCCCAAATATGTGCACTTCTTCATGTAATCCTGTGACAGTAGGATTAACATAGCCTCTGTGTCATTACAAAAGTGGTATCTGAGCATGGTAGAATCTTGTGATGTCTATGTCACCTTACAGTGTTCTTGAAAAATTGGAGAGCAAATTGGGAAGGCTGAGAAGATTAATTCAGAGTTAATATAAAGCCTTGCAGTGTGAGACACGTGTAGATCCTCCATCCATGAAAACCTTCAAATTACAACTGGCTGTTTTTTGGCAGTTATGCTATAATAATACAGAAGTATCATTCTCAATACCTTTGAAAGAGTTTGAAATCCTTTGCTTTATGTTATCTTTGATTCCTTTCTGCTTGCATTTTATTTCAGATGTTGTAGTGTCTGTGAATGCTAGTTGTGCTGTGCACTGAATGAGTACACTGCAAAAAATTTAACAGCTGTGAGTAATTTAAAATGTGGGAGTTGAGTAAATAGGTATTGTCAAAAGCATCAAGAGACAAAAAGGTGCTTGAGATCTTCAAAATTACTTTTGTCAATGGCAGGAGGGTGGGGTTTATTGTGTTCTAAGATGTGTGTTTTTCTCCTCTCTGAGGGCAAATAGGGTCTCGCTAGATGAGCTGAATCCTGTCCTCTCCCTGGAAAACCTGAACCAAACATGCCAGGATGATTTTTTGCTGCTAACTTAACATGGAAATAGGAATCAATTAGAGTGAGAGATACTGATTTTTGTGTCTGTGGGCATGGAAAAAGGAAATTCTGAGTCACTTAGATAATGAATGTCAACCTTTGTGAAATTAATACTCTGAATCCTTCAAGTGAAAAGCAATGATTTATAAATACTAGAATAATTTAGAATATCTTACTGTAGAAAGGGAATGCCGATCTTTATTATTGTCACACAGAAACAAAATTTGTGTAGTGTATTTCTTAATTCCATAATAAGAAATTGAGGATCATAACTATCACAGTTACCAATATCTTTTGTGTCTGTACTGATTGCCAGAAATCTCTCTGCAGTAATCTGCTAGAAACCTGCTTTGGTATTTGTAGTGCTGGTGTGAAACTGGTAGGGGATTTTTGCCTCTCAAGCATTATGAAGCCTGGGACCCCAGTATGAGACATGACTCACTTTTTTTCCTAAGCCATGACAACTGTTTTGCTGTACCTAATTGCATATTGTATATTGCTGCAAAGCCCAGGGACTCATTCAAGACCCTTGCACTTCAGTTGGAAATAGCAATCGTTTTGTTCCAACTATTAATTTGCTTTGTGTATGCAATTGTAATGCACATTTCTTGGTCTCCCTGTATTGCTCTTAGAATGCACATGAAAAAGAAATTCAAGAAATTAAGATGTTAAATCTTAAAAAAATATTTTATACAAGATACAGCTTTGTGAGGTACATTTTAGACAGTTAACCATCCACACTGAATTACAGTCACCAACACAGAATGGATTTGCTGCACAAAAAAATGTCACTTCATTTGTAGCACTTAACCTTGTTAGACTGTAAGTTGTATTATATTCTTGCAGTAAGTAAAAATTATGTGCATTAGCAGACAGACTAAAGCTTGACCCTAGTACTGAATTCCTGTGGAGCTGTTAATCCAAGACAATGAAAAGCAAAGCTGCCCTAGTTTTCAGCTCAGAGCACTGACTTACATACACAACAGTATTGCCATGTCTTGGATAGCTCTCACTCTTCTCTGTAGCAGCAATGTAGGCTTCTGTTCTCTGCAAGAGATTAGCTTGTGATAGATGCTTGGATAATCATTCAGTTTAGTGTAGAAATTACCCAATACCTTTGAAAGAATCCTTGTTGATTGGAGGTGAGGATAGGATGAAATGTCTACATAATCAGCCATTGTACCATTAATGGTGCAGTTATGAACTTGAGTCCCAGCAGGTTGGGTTCATTGTAGCAACTTCAGTAGTGAATAGGTTAGGTGGCTGGTGAAATCATCTAAACTTGATTTATTAGCATGACCCTTTAGTTATGCTTTGTGCATTTAGTTGTAAGTCATTCAGAAGCCTTTGAAAATTGAAGGAAAACCACATGTAATCTTTTTTTAACCTTTTGTTCCAAAAAAGTTTAACATTTCCCCAGAACATTGCAGGTGCTTTCTAAAAGGAATGTGGTCCAAAGATATTTCCACAGAAATGTAGTTGTGTTTGCTTAAATACCATTCTTTTCTTTAAATGTGAGCTAATACATTGATATTTTTGGAAGCAATATATATTAGTGTTACAAAACTATAAATGTTTAATAGAGGCACCTTATAAGCCTTGCTGAAAGGAGTAAGTAAAGGTAAGAAATAAAATTCCTTCTTAGCTTTGTGTCAGACTGAGAAAGGCAGGGATCTGAATTTGTTACATGCATCTCCTTTCAGAATGACAGCTGAAAACATGCTTGACACAAGCTTCCCCAGAGTTTTGTACTTGAATCTTGTGCCAACAATATGCTGCCAAATAAGCCAGTCAACTCAAGGTGCACTTTTTGCCTATTTTGCCTTTTCTGGCTTTTCGTTTTGCACAGCAGTGTAATGTCATACAACATCATTTTACAATTACTCTCATTATCCAAAGTATGTGGTAATAATATTCATGCCTGTTCATACATGACCACAGCCTTTCAAAGGTGTGTGGCATCTAGGTTTCATGTAGTTCTTGCAAGGAAGAACTGTATGCATGCATTCAAGAGTAATAATTCATCTTTTGAAAGTGTATTGCTGTGATGTTGCTTGAGATTAATTTCCATCCATAGAGAAAATGTGGTTGTGCTACACTAGGCATGCCCAAATGTATTAAACGTTTTCTTTTCAGCACTACATTTCTTTAGATGTTAGGCCAGGAATTCTGCATAATAACATGATTGTAATATTGGTATTGTTTTAAAAAGTAAGGAAGTAAATGTGATTAAAATACAGAAATACATAAATTAGGGTGACTTATGTTTGAGTTTGTGAAGTCATAAGTAATTCTGCCAAATCAGGTTGTATGACTCTAATATTTGAGAGTTAACTACCAGATAATATTCATCTTGCATTTTGTATTTGCAGATGAAGTGTGATGGAGTTCAGAGAGATATAAAAGCAGTTATTAGTATCCACAAAGTTAAGCAATAATTAGTTTAAAAGTATTCAAATTAAATGTTTAAGTATTAAAAGATCACTAATTTTTAAAATATATTTGCACCTTAACTCAGTATTGTGTGTATGCAGTGTTTTTAAAGTGACATTAGTTGGAGGGAATTTGCTGTCCTGTACAGGTCATGACATGAACCAGGTGCTTCAGTAACCATCTGCCATGGTTCCTATGGCTTGGGAGACCCAGATAGCTTCTGTGATCTGTGTAAGGAAAACAGCGAACACAGGAATTTCATGTTTTCATGGTCACACGTGATCAGGCAATCACTCAAGTAATTCCTAGCAATACGGGCCTATATTGAGAGCAGCTTGAGTATGTTAATAACAGTAACTAAGGCACATGTCCACTTTGTGAAGAGCTAGCAAATGCAGAATACTGAATGTTACTCAGTGAGTACTGTTCTTTGTGTTCTACTTAAGAGATGTTGTGGAAAAATGAATCATGAAGTGATGTCAGGAGGGGCAGTATCATGAGTTTGAATGAAAGTTGTATAAGTGTAGGACGTTCTGACCTGTTCTGTATTGGTTGACTTTGCAGCCTTGATTTGCTTTAAATGGTTTTTTCTGTGTGTATTATTGCTGGCTGGAGAAACCCCCACTCTATATAGTAACTGTTTAATTAATCTTCAAGGTAACTTCTGCGTTTAGAAGTAATAACGTTGCATCGTGTTCTTGTCTAGTATAACTGGAGGCTTTAACTACACTCAAGGATTTGTTTTGATAAAAATGAGATTGGTAGTTTTTAGTTACATTGTATGGATTTGTGCTTTTAGTAGAACAGCAGTTTTAAAACAGTAAAGTCTGGATTTCTCATTGCAATGGGCTATGTCATAAGATGTTGTAGCAGTATAGGTTTCTCTGCCAAAATCTTCCTCCTCTCCTGTCATGTGAGTGAATTTAGTTTATGTGTGTCTGTTGGTATAGTGCTGCTGATCCAGGCATGTTCAGTGGATTTTACTGTGCCAGAGGATCTGCACATGCTCAGGAAATCTGCTGTACTGCACGTGCACTATGCGATACTGCTGCTTTTGGAAAGTGCTTTCAAGGGAAATTGTGGTCCTTTTTGCCCCTAGGAAGTCAGGAAGCTGAGAGCTAGCAGTTACTAATGTGAGACCAAAGGGAAAGAGGGTGGCTATAAATTGCCTATGAGCCAGGTAAAGTTGCTTGACTAGCAACGTGTAGCCTTGAGGATGCAGCTTGGGCATCCCTACTTTGAGTTGCCTGACTTCTGCTCTTGAAGGGAAATACTGATAATGACTGTCAAGGTTTGTCTTCCTGGCAACTGACCAGCAAGAGAAATCTTTCTGTTTGTTTGTGGAAGGTATCATTTGTGTTCAGTGCTTGATCGCTGTCAGCATAAATTTGATTACCTTTGTTGGCAAACCTTGCTTTTCTTAGAAAGAAATATGAAATTGTTAACATTTAACATCTGTGCTCAGTAAAGATTAATTTAGTGCATAAGTGGTTTAAGCTTAAAATTTTGAGGAATGCATTTCACTCCCAGTAAATAGAGTTAAATGTATCCATGAAGTCTCGTAAAATTGAATATTTGATTTCATTTTCTGGGGGCTTTATTTACTTTTATTCTAATTTTTTCTTGTCTACAGATTTTCTTCTGTATGCTCAGTCTGTATAAACATACATTTGTTTTGTTGTTGCCCTGTTTGTTTCTTTCACTGTGGAGTTGATGAAGCTGTGCTCCAGAATTACCACCAGCATTAGCTGCTGTGACACTGGTTTGGAGCCTTTTTTGGAACCTTTATACAGATGAATAGGAAACAGTTTCTCAAATTCCCAGCTAACGTTTTGAGCAGTCTAAAGAGGCCTCATGTAAAGGAATTTTTTTTTTACCCCACGTTTTCTGTTTTGGACTGGCATGACTTTTTAAGTAAGCTGGGTTACAGTGGGTATCTCCTCCCAGTCTTAATTTTTTTTTTGTGGGGAAAAATGAAGTGATCCTGTAAGTATAATGATACACTGTAGCTGAGGTTTCTTTGGCGAGAAGAGTCTTTGAGCATATACAAATTTATTGAAAAGGAGGGTCTTCCTGACTTATCTACTTGTACAAATACATTACACAGCCTGACCAATACCAAAAACTTCTATAAGGTATGGTAATACTCCTGATTCCTGCACTTTTCTGTGCTTTTATTCTAGAGTTTCAATTAATACTGCTTTCATGCCAGGAACAAGTCTGAAGCCTAGGTAACAGCTATGAGAACCTGCTGGGTGTGTACAGAGAGGGAGGAGGTTCTTGCTGCAAGAACCAACATGGACCATGGACCAAGAGGATCCCTGCTGCTGAGTGTCCTTGTGCAAGCTGGAGAGGGGAGACAGCTTGCTCAGTATTGCAGAAAGATGAGCAGAAATGTATACTGGCACAAATACACATAGCAATAGTTGTCAGACATTTTGTAACATGTATCATACATTCATGTTATTAATGCCAAGTTAGGGAATATCATAGTAGTAGTTACTTAGACGTGCTGGTGCATTTGGAAGCTGCATATTCCAGTTCCAGGGTGGTGGGAGGATGAGGCGGGTAGAAGAGCGTGCTTCTCCATCCCTACATCCTTGCAGTCTGGTGTAATTAACGTGATGGCTCAGGAGGGAGGAGGGATCCGTAATTCAGAGTTGTTTGGTGGAGACAGTCTGACTGTGTTTATACTGTTAAGAAGTGCAAGACCTGGGTGTGAGCTCAACTGCTGCACTGCTGATAGAGCCTGTGGCTTAATTATTAGCAACATTTTCTGGCATGTTTTGGTTCATGCTACCTAATGCTTTCATGTCATACCTGGGGACTGGTTGAGGAATAATGTACCAGGATCCAGTCCTCTTATGTAGTATGAACATCACAGCACCAGTTTTGGCTTCCTGGGTAGTGCTACAAGGACATTACTAGACTTTGCTAGCTGAGAAACAACTGCATGCTTTTAATCAACATGCTGGGGTATGAACACAGACCTAGGTTTCCTGCTCTGAAAACACTGCTTTGAGCTGTAGTTCAGCCCTTGGGTGGTTTCAGATACTTTTGTCTGAGGGGAGCCTACAGATTTTTATTTCTTAGGGATACCATGTTGTCTTTCTGGTCATTTTTCCAGCTCTGCTTTTTCTGTGGGTCACCTGATATATAGTTAGGTTTTTTTCAGCCTGATCTAATCAGTTCCTTCACAACTCTTGTTCTGAGTGTCTAACTGCTTGTCCTGAACTCTTTTCTGACTCCTTAGTGGTGAATATTGCTTGGGTATAGAAACAGAGAATAGCAAATAAAAGAAAAGCTTGGTTCATATGTTTAAATGTGTGTTTCTGGTTTTCTTATTTCTGGGAACTGTTTTCTTCTGGAAGATGCTTGACTTACCTGGGAGTTGCTTGTGTTACCTGCAGGTATTTATTTTCTCTCACCTAATGTCCTTAATAGATTTCTTCATAGGTACAAATTGAGGATACTTACTTTTCTGTTAGAACTCTGATTGATTCCGTAGGTGTTCTTGCAGTATTTCTCCATGGCTCCCTGGCTCTGTGTGTAAACAGGCAGATGGGTCATAATTCCCTTGGCTTCGCAAGAGTAATATCTATCACTTGAACCCAGGCATTTTAGCACATCTGTTAGTTCTTGTTTGAAGTCCTATTAATTGCATATTAATTAAAGGCTGCAGATGAGGCTGTAAAAAATAAGTTTCACATAAGTAAGTGAACTGAGTTAAGGGCATTGAACTTTTCCCTGACTGAAATACGTTTTTCCAGTCTGGCTCTCTTTATTTTTTTCAGTTCTTCCCTGCTGCACACCTCCCCTGCCTTTGGGGTTTAGCTCACTACACAGGCTGATCACTATGTGGAAATAAAATTTTCACTATTTCTTTCTTTTTTTTCCATGTTCTTGTCTCCTTCTGGTTTTTTTTGAGCAAATTTTCATCTATAATCACTAACAAGGTTTATATTTGTTTACAAGTTGTAAGTAATCCTTTTGAAACCTGTGGGACATTGTAAACATACTATAGTCTTAATTTAAAAATATGTCTTATGTTTATCAATCAACATGAAAACTATATGCTACAATTTAACAGGAGAAGATATTATATAAAAATACTTTTATGTAAGCATATAATATATATAATATAATGTCCCTTCCAGTCTTAGAACCATTCATGCTTTCTTAACAGTTGTAGAAATAGAAGCTCATTTTTAGAATGTCTGCTTATAAAAGACATTTATTGGGTAAATAAAGAGTGTTTAAGGTCACTCCTCGGAAATCTACACAAGGAAAAAAAAAATATAGTGACTCTTGGAAATAGATGTAAAATCTTGGCATCTGGGAGAATAAGGGAAGAGGAAAGAGCTTGAGGTGGTTTTATATGTACAGGTATTCTATTCAAGAAGAGATCTAGAAAATGAACAGCTACAAGAAGTGCAAGTAGTTGATTTAGAATTTCTGCTTGAACCGTATTGAAAGCACTTTTGAGGGTTTCTGGAAAGAATGGTTTCTGTGGAAATAATGAGTGAAGATTTTTTTCCCCTCCTCTGAGGTGAAAGCATTTTTGTTCAAAGTTGAATTTGTGTTGCATTTCCATGAAAAACACCTCTAGACGTTTTCAAAGGGATAACACAATTGAGAGGAACTGTCAACTCACTCAAGGGCAGAGAGGCCCTGTAGATAGACCATGACAAATTAGAGTATTGGGCAATCACCAACTGTATGAAGTTTAACAAGGGCAAGTGACAAATCCTGCACTTGGGATGGGGCAGTCCTGGTTGTGTGCACAGACTGGAGAGCAGTGCTGAGGAAAGAGACCTGGGGGTCCTGGTCAGTGGCAAGTTGAACATGAGCCAGCAGTGCCCTGGCAGCCAGGAGGGCCAACCCTGTCCTGGGGGCATCAGGCACAGCATCACCAGCCGGGCAAGGGAGGGGATTGTCCTGCTGTGCTCTGCACTGGGGCAGCCTCACCTCGAGTACTGGGACAGATTTTGGTGCCACAATGTGTAAAAGACATGAAGCTGTTAGAGAGCATCGAGAGGAGAGCCACAAGGATGATGAAGGGTCTGGAGGGGAGCCATATAAGGAACAGATGAGGTCACTTGGTCTGTTCAGCCTGGAGAAGAAGAGGCTGAGGGGAGACCTCACTGTGTCTTCAATATCCTCACAAGGGGAGGAGGAGGGGCAGGTATTGATCTCTTCTCTCTTGTGACCAGTGACAGGACTCAAGGAAGTGGCATGAAGCTGAGTCAGGAGAGGTTTAGGTTGGATATCAGGAAAAAGCTCTTCACCTAAAGGGTGGTCAGGCACTGGAACAGGTGTCGCAGGGAAGTGGTCACAGCACCAAGCCTGACAGAGCTCAAGAAGTGCTTGGACAACACTCTCAGGCACATGGTGTGGTCCTTGGGGTATTCTGTTGAGGGCCAGGAATTGGACTCAGTGATCCTGATGGGTCCTTTCCAGTTCAGCATATTCTATGATTCTGTGATTCAGGAATGGAAGGTAAGCTTTTGGGGAATTTTGATGGGAGGGGAAGAAAGGTATTTCATCTGTCTTTTTGCTGCTTTTCACACCTGCCGTTATTCCTGGTTTTTATTAGGATCAGATTACCTTTCAGTTGTTGAGCATTCCGATGTTATCTCACTTTAAGAGCTGAATTAAACCTTGTCTGCATTGCAGAAGATAACGTAACTGCCGTTTCTAACCAAATCTCTGTGCAGAGTTGTACTGAATATGAGAAGTAGTGAGTTAATCAAGATGTGATTTAAGGTATGAGAGTTAACTTGATTTGCTGGATGGAGATAGAATCTACCTTGATATGTAGAAAGGCAAGAAACTCCAGCAGTAGACCTCCTTCTTCCATGTAGTGAAGTTGTATTTGCTCACATCTTGAAGGAAATTTCGTGCAGGAAACTTCGTGGGAAGCCCATATTTGAATTACATATGAAAAAAAAAATTGTTTTGATGGCCTAATGTCAGTCAAAATTTAACTCTGTATGTTGTAGGAATATCATTATGTATGGATAATTTGCACTAGTTTATAGTTAAATTTCAAAACAGTGCACATATTCTTCATGTCAGTATATATACCAGTAAGCCCTAACAGCCTGATTTGATCCAGAGGATTTGTTTTAATTGTTTGCAAAACTTCTAAGTAGTGTTTCGAGGGATTCCAGTGGATCTTTTTCATAGTCCAGCTGACTCCAGAGTCTGTACTTGTTTAAAAACAATGTTTGTTAGTGCATTTTAACTAGGAAATTTGTAATAGTAAGGTTGGTTTAACATCTGGAAAACTTTGTCAGACACTTGTAAACACAGACAATTCTATTTATTTAAAGCCCGATGACCAGCTTGTTTATGTAATCTCTCTGTTGGCCAGATGAAATACCAAGATGAGCCAGGAGCAAAGAGAAGAGTTAGCCAAGTTCCTTGCATCCTGGTTTGACAGAGGTTTAACTGGCAGTAAATGATTTCATTAATTGAAATGGTCTCAGCTGCCTTTTCTGTCCTTATTTATTCTCTTGTACAGCAGGTGCATGTCTGTCTATGTGTTAGTCTGTGCAGTGAATCAGATGAAGGAGCTCATGTGGAATGAGACAAATCTTTGCTTTATCCTTGTTTTTTTCACCTGGATCACAGCCTGTCCTGTATTAATACCATCCACACAATCACTTCTGTAGACACAACAAACAGCGAACATGACCAGTTTTCTGGAGAAGTGCTGATGTATGTCACTCTGCAGTGGTTTGCAGAGTGTTCACTAACAATTGGATTTATTAGTGAAGTATATACTGTTAAACGGTAATACAAGCTGCCTGAGATCATGTGCAAGAAGTAAAAGTAATTTTAAAGCTGTGTTTGGAAAATTACATTGAAGTGAGTGTTTGATTTCAACCTTGGACAAAGAACTGATATTGGTAGATGTCTTTGGCAGCAGTATTTTTTCACCAGTATGAAAGAAGCCGTTAGCATTGTTACAGATTACTTCTTTACTTACTGTTTTTCCATTCAGGATTTCCACAGACTATAAAAGGAATTCAGGGAGATATTAAATAAACTGATCTCTTCATTGCTCATGACAAATCATTCTTTTTTATAGTAATGATTAGATATTTTAAATGTCGGTTAAAACTCAAAGTTAAAAAATGTTAAGGAATATAAGCCAGATTTGTAAATAAGTATTTATGTACAAGAATAATCATCTGCTTTTGGGTTAATTTTTCGTCAGAGCAAGAATGTCCCTCCTTTTCTCCTTCCCTTTCTTCATTTTCTGCCAGCCTTCAGTTATGCAAAAGTGGAGGAGACAAGATCCTAGATTATAGATGCTTGCCTCATTTTAAGATCTTCTGAATAGTTTGAAATCGTAGAATCACTTTTGAATAATAGGCACATAATGCTATTTACAGTGCAATGACATATATTCATGTTGCCAGCGACTTTTGGACAAAGAGCGCACACAAAATAAATTCCATAAGATGAGAACAGAGGTAAATAATACATTTTCCCACTACTTTCATCATCACTTTAAAGAATGATTAGTTTGCATTTACATTAGAGATTTCAAAGTAATGAAAGTCATAATTTAACAAATCTGCAATACTAATTTGGTGTTCAGAGGAATTTTTTTTATGCATCAAATGTACATTTTTAACTTTTTGTTCATAGCTTTATCTACAGAAATACAACTCACTAATACTTACTGTAGAAACATCTGTTACAACAGACTTGTTAATTGGTTCAAGGTTTTTTTGTTTGTTTGTTTTAACAGCTGTCATTTGTAGCAAATGAGAGTATTAGCCATACACTTTGTCTCTGAGCATTTGTTTGTTTTCCCAGCTTTTTCTGAAGAACTGGCTTTTCTAAATAGTGCTGCCAAACTTTTAAAAGTGTCCTGTTGAATTAAATGTACAAGTCTGTGTAATTGCTTTACAGCTTGTATTTGTATTTAGTATGTGAAAATGTCTTAGCAAATATGAGGGTATGCAGTGCATTCAGTGCATCCTGTTAGTGTCTAGAATACAAAACAAGCATCTGATACCTTAAGATATCTTTGTACAAGGGTGTGTGCACTTCACTAGACTGCAATCTCAGGTGCAATTTCTCCCTTTCTCGGGAATTCTGCCTTTCACTGCAAACAGAGGCTTATGTTCACCAGGAAGCATTTTCCTGAAAAAAAGAAGCTGTAAAAACAATAAGAACTGAGGAAGATTAGAGCCCAGAGTTCCTACTTTATTGTCTCTGCAGGCAGTTAGGCAAAATTTAGACCCAATGTAACTCTCTATCCAAGCCTAAAAAGGCAGTTGAACCACTTGTCTGTAACTAATGGGGCAACTGGGATTTTTCTGAGACCATCACCACTAGGAGCTGTGTTTGATATTACTGATGTGACATTTCAGTTTTCATGTACAGTGAACATGTATCTTAATGTATTAGATGAAATAATTTGAATCTCTTCAGGTACCTTGGAGTCAAATCACCTTGTCAATCATTGCTGACTGTCTTAAAACTAAAAATCATTTAGGCTGACAGGCATGGTTTCCCCTTCATATATCCATGCTGATTTCACCTTCTTGTCCTTGAGGATTTTTTCCATTATTTTTTCCTCATTCCAGGAACTGAGCTAAGGACTATCCTGTAGTTCTCTGGATGATCCTTCTTGAAGAAAGGAATGACATTACTTCATTTTAGTTCTCAGAAACCTCCCCCTGCTTCCATGACCTTTCAAAGATAACCTACTCCTAAGTAAACTTTAAAAATAGCATTGGTACCATTTAAAATTATGTTTCTCTGCCCTTTTAGAGGTAAAATTAGGTTTCTGTTTCACAGCTGTGAATCATTAGTTTTCAGATACTGTCATCAATGATAAAAATAGTTATCAGTGTTAAACCAGCAATTTTGCCAAGTTTGTGGGTTTCTTGAAATAGTTCACATGGCTTTGTTGAATTTTGTTCTTCTGCTTATCTTAGGGATAAAATGCAGCACATATGGCAGAAGTTGAAAATACTTCATAAAATAAAATGTACTTCCAGATCAAGTTTTTTTCTATAATACACTTTTTTTTTCAATTCTGTTTTCTATAGTAAGATAATATTCTTTCTATCCTAATTTTTAGCTTGTTTATTTACTTACAAAGTCACTAATATGCTGATCAGTGAAGGCAGTGTAATGTTTTGCAGAATTTTCAGAGTGGATGTAATTTCTCTTGCATCTTCTTTTGAGAACTCATTTACTTCCTTGCCTACCGTAAGTGCTGTAAGTAGACAGAATTTCATACCTCACCATTATTTTTTTCTCATAAAGGCAATTATCCATTAACTTTTTAAATATTCTTTCCTGACTTTTTACTTGTTATTTGCTGGGGGGTGTTTTGGTTATGACTAAGAAAATAATTGGTTCATGTTCTTACAACACCCTAAAAAATATTTATTAACTTACTCTGTCAGATCTGAGCCATTGTTTACCAGTTGAAACATGTCTTAATTTTCATACTTGACAACTTCAGTTTTTCTTCCCATCCAGAAGGACAGCAGTGGCGCTGAGAAATTGAAACAGTTTTGCTCTGCTGCTCTTGGGCAAGTTGATAAAAAACTATCAAAGTGCACATGTGCTTCCATACTAGTTAGTGGTAGTGGAGGTGTACTGGTGGCAGGGTGTGAGTTGTTTCATGTGTTGGGCATGCAAGGGGATGGAATAAGTGCATCCAGTTCTATGATGTAATCAGAGGCAGACTTTTAAGGCTTCTGAGGTGGTCTTCAGAAGCAGTAACATGGTGATAATAGTCCTGGAATTGTCTATAGCTGACAACAAAATAGTGCCAAACTGAGTTGTACAGTGGCATGGGACTGCTCTTACAACAGACTTAGTTTTCTGTGGAGTGATAAAGTATTTTGGCAGTACAGATATGAGAAAAATATTAATTAGTTTTTCCTTTTTGTTTCTTTTAGGATTCCTCCAGGATGGTTTCAAGCAGGTATAAAAGGTATGAGATCTTTGTAGATAATGAATTTTTTTACATTTCTGCCAGAAATAATGTTGATTAAATGGCTGTTTGTAGTAGAGACCATCATACTGCTACTGTAGATATATAGCCTGCTATTGGGCAAAGAACCTGAAACATGCAGCAAACTTACCCAAACCCCTCTATTATATTATTATTTTAAAACAAATCCGCGTAGAGTTTTTCTGACTCTTTACTAGGGCAGAATAGTTTCCCAATCAAATGTCAAACTTGACTACACATTGCCTAGGAGCCAGTGTTTTCACAGCTTAATTTATGAACCACTGTTCTGAAGTTTAATGAAGCAAGATAATTTTGTTACTCTCTGCAGTAATACGGAAAGATGGTTTTGTCATACTACTATCTCAATTATAGCAGGTGTTTCTCATTTATAGCATCTCTTGTTTGTTACTTGTTTGTCTTTGAGTCAAGTATTACCCTGGTCATTATTCCAACTTTTTAATCAGAAAAATACTTCAGAAGCCCTTGATGCACCTGACCACTCTGAAATTTTTCCCATGTGGAATTAATACTGACACAACTATCACAACTGTTAGGAAAATGTTGTGGTGACATGGGGTCTAAAATTTTCTTATGTCACAGCTGAAGCAAGACAGTTGTGTAAGAATGTTTTTATTTGGTACATGAATGCGTTCTCTTTTAGGTATCCTTTACTTGGGTAAAATGCATAGATGATTAATTAATCTGTGCATATATGTCATGGCTATAGAAGAAAGTGCAAAGTGCACTGAAAATTATCTAGTCTTCGCTGTTGTGTTTTCTGCCCCTCAAACTTGTTCACCTGTAGAATCATAGAACGGTTGGGGTTGAAAGAGACATTGAAGATTATCTAGTCCACTCCCCCCTGCCATGGGCAGGGACACTTTCCACTGAACTAGATTGCTTAGAGCCCCATCCAACCTGGCCTTGAACACTTAGAGAGAGGGGACATCCATAGCTTCTCTGGACAATGTGTTCCGGAGTCTTACCTCCCACACTCTAAAAAATAATAACCTATCCTGTTATGCTTTAGCTTTCCTAGCATGGTGTCTTTTATATTTATATTCCCAGGTTCTCGTAAACCCAGCTGAGTGATGCTTTTTATTGCTGCAGGGTTTTTTTTAAATCACAGTGGCATTGCAGAATAGGTGGGTTTATTGTCACAACCTTAATAACGATGTAATTTCATGATTCATTTCTGATTAATCAAGCACATTTTAGTTCAGTCTTTACTTCCTCTTCAGTCATGGTGCAGAATCTTATTGCCATTTGTATCTGCCAAATACTTAGTGGTGTGTGTCATACTTTTGTGGCTTTTCATAAACCTTATCTCTGCTTGCATTCTGTATATACTCACTCACTTGCAAAAAACTTGGTTGTGCGTGGGGTGGTAATAGAAGTTTGCACAACCACACTCATAACTTATTTGAAAATAATCTAATTCTTCTGATTAACATTGCATAGGAAAAGCCAAAGCTAGAAAATACTAAATAAGACTTGGTTGTGCAGTCTTCCCTCAGTCAGCTTTAGTTATATGTGGGATGTAGAGTCTTTGTAAACTTCGCCTGTCGGGACTGGCATCACAGTCAGGAGGAGTCTGACTTGCTGGGAGCTGCTGGTCAATATTTCATGGATGTTGCCATCTATTTTACTCATTGTGTAGTCTTGAAACTTCATGTTGAAAGTGAAGGATTATTTTTGATTGTCAGTGCAGTGCCCAATGCTCAGAAATACTCAGTGGGTTTTATTCTAATTGTACCTCCTTGAGGTATACAATGCCCACTGTGATTAGAGCTAATAGTATCAATTTTCCACTATATCTGAAAATTTCTGCCTCCCTGAAGTAATTTTTCCTGTGATGGTTATTAGGATTCCCAGTGGTTTTGCTTTTTGGTGTGAATACTAAAGGAGCCAGAACCTGAATTGTTCTGGGCTTGTTTACTTCTTCCAACATCTGCAGTAGGCGAAGGTCTTACAGAAAGCAGCCTCCTCTACAGTAATTCTTATTCAGAGATCACTCAGATCCCACTGAAGTCACAAATACAGTAGGAGTTCCTTGGAAAGTCAGTTGGTTAGAGCACGGTGCTAATAACACCAAGGCCATGGATTCAATCCCTGTATGGGCCGTTTACTTAAGAGCTGGGTTCCATGATCCTTTGGGATCCCTTCCAACTCAGAATATTCTGTCAATCTGTGAAATGGAAAATGCCATTCTGTGATTGCACCTGGAATTGGAATGTGGGTGCCTAAAGGCTGAATTGAGATCATAAGCTGCTTCAAGGCTCAAATACATTCATCTTAATGTGCTTTTAACAGTCTTGGGTGTACCCCCTTAGGTTTTCAAAGCAAATGGAGTGGAGCATCTTGTCACATAGGGACAACCACTTTGAGATCCTATTTAAACTAACTTGCAACAGTAAGTGGCCAGTACTTTGTGGGAGAGAGATTGTTGATAGACTTTATAGACATATGATAGCAAAAAGGAAAATATGTTTTCCTAAGATGTTGGATTCTGTAATAGATTCTCTTTCCCATTGAAAGATTGAATTATTTGCCAGAAATATTCAAGTTGCTTTCATCCATCTTTACTACTCCTGCTTCTTCTCTTTTGCCTTCTTGCTCTTCCCCGGTTATTCCTCATCAAACTTGATATCTTCTTCATCTCAGCATTTTTCTTCACTTCACTGGTTTCCATTTCCTAGCCCAGTTAGGCACCCTTTCCTTTCTCTTCCCCTTTTCTCTTACATCCTTATACTTAATCATTCAGGTCCTAGTCTTGTTATTTTTCTGATTTCTTGTGGGGTTTTCTTGTCTTTTTTGTCTTCTTGTTTTGTCTCCATTATCTGTGCTTTTCTGACTTGCAGTCCGGGAGTACTGGTACCATTCTGGACTTCCAGTACCTTTCCGTTTCCTTTCTGTGTAACTGTTTTCATATTTTGTGTTTGGACTTGATGATCTTAGAGATTCTTTCACAATTTCAGCAATTCCGTGATTCTGTCTCTACACTGAGATACCCAGCCTCCTATACCTGACAAAAGAAGAGAGACTTAAGAGCAGAGAAGACCTGTTCTTACAGAATCACTGATCTCTCGGTGTGTTCCAAGACTCAAGGAATTGCGCAGATTTTATACTATGAATTACACTATCTACTTTCCCTTATATGGATGCAACAATCCGTGACTAAACGTTTATATGACATTGCTGGGAAGCCTGTTTCACTGAGTGTCCATTGACTGGAAAACATGTTTACAAATGAACTGTTGGCTGCTGTGTGTTGCTGTCTGCTCAGTGACTTGGACAAACTGAGCCTGTCTCTTCGTGCTGTAAAGTAAATAAAAGTTTGCGGTGAGCTCTTAGTCTATAATTGTAGTTTGTCTTCTGAATTTACTTCAAAAATTTTCACACCCCCCAAAAGTTTGTGGAGGGCTTCCTTTGTAGTTGCATGATTAAGCGCATAAAATACTTTCAAAAGAAAGTGATGATTTTGTTGTGATCTGGAGTGGTACTGTGAGATCTATTAAAAGCATGACCAGAATCTGCAAGGTCATGCTGACATGAAGGCCGCAGGACATGCAGGAGAGTATTTGGGAGCTGTGGTCAGTCATGTGTCGTAACTGTGAGCTTCGTGTGTTTTAAATGTGTAGGTGTACTTAAGTTGTAGTAGCCCATATCAACTTCCTACTCTTCCATTTTCCTCTCAGGTTTTCCTAATGTGATATGGCTCATCTTGGCCATTTCAGACGGTTATGAAAGTGGGTCTGCCATTTTTTGCACTGCTTTGTGAGTAGTAATTTTTAAATACCAAGCACATTGCCGTTAGTGAGAGTGGTTTTCTGATTTAGGTCTAATGGTATCAGCATAGTTGATATTACCAGTGATTTCTCAAACATGAGAAGGACAAAGTGCATTCTCTTTATTGAAATATTTGAGTCTAATCTACATGTAAACATGAATTATGTTTCTGTTCTGTGAACTAAAAGGCTTGTTTGAAAGTAACAGTAAAACAAGATATGTATGCAGACACAGGAATATTTTTATAAACACAGAAAGTTTGTTCTGTCAGCTTACTTGAAAGACTGTCTACTAGTTTTTGAACTAATTTAGTTTCTTTTTAAAAAATTGTAAAGCAAACCTTGCAGATTGGGATTTAAAGATTCTTGCATGGTTCTTGAATCAGACAGATAAACTGGATCAGTTTACAGAAAGAGCTAGATTAAAATCTCTTCATGGGTCAGGAACATGAACATGGTTCATGTTCCCCTTATAAGTTTATTTACTAGTGGAAATGAATACAATGTGGTATGGTTTTATGGCTTCCAGTCAAAATATTAGAGAGGATTTTTGCCCCCGCTTTTAGGATAGTACAGCACATTAACATGGAACCTTAGAGGTAGAGACCATTTAACACTAATTATATAAAAGACTACGTCATGCTCGAGTTTATCATTCATGTCAGAGTTGAAAAATAAATGGGGAAGTAGAGACCATAAGAAAAGAAGATACTTCAGAGCACTCATTGAAGGAGCTCTGAAGGAAACGTTTGAACACTGCTGAAGTTACCTTGCTCAGTGTTTTTAGATAATTATAAAACTTAAACTATAACAGTTTACTTTCCATCATGCTAACCTTGATCTCACTAATTAAAAAAAAACCACAGCTGCAAAATACTGTTTCGTAATGCTGTGCCCAGACTTGCTTGCTTGCCTGTGTTTAGGAGTTTTGCAGTGAGAGCTGGCTTTGGAAGCATTGTCTCATCGAGCTTGTTACCTTAGGACCACTACTTTGCAGACCAGGAGCATTTTATTTTAGACAGGGGTCACTCAAGAAGTTTTTCTTGACTTTTGTAGCCCTTCTTGAGCCACTGCTGACATTATGAGAAGGCATAAACAACTAGGTTTATTTCTGCAAAAGATTTTGATGATCTAAGTTGAGCTGGCTGGAGTTCTCATTGCCCCTTGTGCCAATGCTCAGGCAGCTGGGCAAGGTGCTGTTTCAGGGAGCCACTGTGGCTGTAAAGCTGATGGCTTCCTTTTACTTGGCTGCTTGATTACTGCATCAGCTCCCTGAGTAGTTTCCCATTCACGTGGAGGCTAGGAAAGTGCAGCTGTAGAGACGACAAGACTACCTTTCCTCAGCTCAACTCTGAAAGCCACAAGTTTGGCTTAAGCAGTCTGAAGTAACAGAAGACCAAGGTGCCCTGTTTAGAAATAATTGTCCTTTGCTTCTTCCAAAGAAGCTGTTAGCAACTGACTGGATTGCAGTGACATAAATAACTAGGAGTTTTCAAATCAGATAAAATATTCTGGCATAAAAATAAACCTGTTGTAGTTGAAAGACAGTTTTGACAGGGTGATTTTCATTGGGTGAAATGGCAGTTTGGACAGTGCTTTAGAAAGACATTGAGAGAACGAAAGAAGCGTTGGAATGAGCAAGAGGTAGTCCACCTTGCTGTAATAATGCTTTCAAACCTGTCCCTGTATGAATAACTGATTTTATTGTACAGGAAATAACTAGGAACAACATTCCCAAACATAATTTCTGTTTCTCTGTAAGAGTAGTCGAACTGATTTTGCTATATGTTTTTTGTTTAAGTACAGCCAGAAAAAAACCCTTTATATATAAAATATACAAATGTATTTTAAACATAATCTACAGGTATACTTCCATAGATAGTATCTTTGTTGGGGGTGGTGCATAGATGTTTTGTCTTAGTAAAGAGACACTAAGTTCAGTGAGACTGTTTTTGTAGTCATCATTGTGCTCAGGCAGTGCTCTGGGGTGCATCAGGCACAGCATCACCAGCTGGGTGAAGGGAGGGGATTGTCCCGCTCTGCTCTGCACTGGAGCAGCCTCTTCTTGAGTGCTGGGGGTAGTTTTGGGTGCCACAGTATAAAAAAAGGTATGAAGCTATTAGACAGCATCCAGAAGAAAGCAACAAGGATGGTGCAGGGTCTGGAGGGGGAGTTGTATGAGGAGTGGCTGAGGTCACTTGGTCTGTTCAGCCTGGAGGAGACTGAGGGGAGACCTCATTGCAGTTACAACTTCCTTGTGAGGGGAATATGAGGGGCAGGTACAGATATCTTGACACTTGTGACCTGTGACAGGACTCGAGGGAAGGGCATGAAGCTGAGTCAGGAGAGATTTAGGCTGGATATCAAGAAAAAGTTTTCCAGCCAGAGGGGCGGTTGGGCACCGGAATAGGTTTCCCAGGGCAGTGGTCACAGCACCAAGGCTGTCTTGAGTTCAAGAAGTGTTTGAACAATGCTCTCAGGCACCTGGTGTGACTCTTGGGGTGTCCAGGGCCAACAGTTGGACTCCATGATCCTGATGGGTCCCTTCCAACTCATCATATTCTGTGATTCTTTCTCTTTTAATGCTCATAAAGGGAGATTGCATCTGAAGAGTTAAGTTCCATTCTTAGTGAAAGATGCGTCTGTTGTGTCTTGGATTGTACATTTTTTGTCTTTGCTGTGTACTAGCCGTTGGTTATAACAACCAAAATAATGAACTTTTTATCTGACACATTCCTTGTGTTAGGTTACATACTGATGCCTCCTTAAACATTTTTTTAAATCCCATTTCCTAGAAGTCTCCATGGTATGTCCTTTGTACTTGCCTACAGTGAAAAGGAATGTGTTCAGTAGGGTCTGCTGCCCAGTGGAATAGGTGAGGAAATTCTTGAGTGTGAGTTTCAGTAAAAAAACCCCTTAAAATTAAAGCATTTTCTGTACTAATGAAACCCTTCCTGTCTTTCTTCTAATCTTTGTGTAGGAGCGTCTGCCAATATCACTCACTGGAGCTGAGTTGAAATACTCCAATATGTTGGCAAAAGTATTCATCTTTGAGTGATGAAAAATTTCGACTTTTTTTTGTGTGGTCTCTCCTTGAGACATAAATAGCATGAAACTACATGTCTTTTAGAAAGCTAAATAATCTAGAATTTATAGAGTTAAGTTAAAATATTTCTCTTACGTTGTGTTGCAACATGCATATCCGGTCCTAGAAATGTTTTTTAAAAAATCTTCTATTTGAAGAATAAACAGTGCTAAATATGGTAATAACATTAAGCTACAAAATTCCTTACAATTGTGTCAGTGTGTCTTGGAAACTTCGCACATACTGGAGCAAAAGAATATTTGTATCTATGAAAAGACATCCCTTTGCCAGATACTTCTGCTTTTGATTTGCACTGTATCCATCTAAATCTGCACGTTGTCAGCAGGGGTTTTGTAGAGTTATGAAATGCAAAATTGTTAAATGAACACATTAATCGTACACTCTTCTGTGTTTTAAAGGAAGTGTTGTAGGGATGCTCATAGTGCTTTTCATTCTTTTCCTAAGTGGTCTAGAAAACCAGTGTATACATACTTCAGCTGTGTGATCTTGCAGAATCACAGGCCGGTTGACCTTGGAAAGGACCTCTGGGGGAAATCTTGTCCAGTCCCCTGCTCAAGCAGGGCCACCTAGAGCTGCTTGTTGAGGACCATCTCCAGGTGGCTTTTGAGTATCTCCATTTTTTTTTTTTTTTAATCTTGTCAGTTTGTCATATATTTTCTAAGAAGTGTAATTTTGTTGAATTGGAGAGGGAAGGATCAGTGTCTCTTTGCCTGCTCCCAGGGATCTCTGTTCTGTTGTTCGTAGTTATTCATTAGAATCTTCATTGAAGGTAAGTAACATTATTGTTAGGAAGAAAATGGCTATGGGAAGGACCCTGTTAGTTTTGTGTCTGAAAATGCTTGACTTGTCGCACATATTTTTACATTAGCACTGGTTTTATACACAGCAGTAGTAATGAAGAACCCTCATGCTTTTTCAAAAACGAACTTACATGCCCTTGCAGTGCTTATCTGCTGATTCCTTGACAGTGATTTTTAATAAATAGACACATAATCTAAACCAAAAAACCCCATAGGACCACTTCAGAAGTGTGTACCAATGGAGCTACGACAAACTCCTCTGTATCAAAGTTCTAAAGTAAAATAAGGTGATGGCATAAAATTAGTCTGTTGGGTCACATCACTTTCTCACTTTGGTTTGCTTTCCAGTCCCTTGGAGGCCAAATCCATTGTTCCTGAAAAGTCGGTCAATATTATTCATATGTTTTGGATGTGTACTTGTTTTTAGTACTTTGTGTTTTCATCTAGTTAAAAAGATGCTTGGTTTAAACCCTGTAGTGGCACTTTAGTTCTTGAAATAGAGTTATTCAGCTTGGTTTTTAATGTGCATAGTTCATGAAACTTGAAAAATAGGATAAGTATGTGTTTATAGTGTATTACCTATGTGATGAAAGCTGCACTATCCATATATTTGAATCCCTGAGGCAGTGAATTTAGTGAGTTCTCAGCCACACAAGAGCTGTGAAATACGTTCTCTGCAGTTTATTAGACTGACCTATTGACTGCTTTGGAAAGCACTTCTGTGACTGCTCTCATTTCCGTTTTGTTAAATGTGTAAATAGGTGTCTGCTTTGCTCTTTGCCTTTCACAGTACAGCTAATGCACCGGAAGGCGATGCTCCAAACAGATATTCCCGAACAGAGAGGACAACTCACAGCAGATACAGCAGGGATGCAAATTCTTCTGGCAGTTCTCTACCAAGTAACACTTTGGAAAAGAGGATTGAGGAACTTGAAAGGGTAAGTACCAACTAACCTTTCCATGGCGTACGTCTGAAATAAAGTACTTTTGAAACTCCACGGGGAAATTTACAAGTAAAATACATAGAAATGATGCTAAATGCTTGAAGTACAGATAGTTATGTCTACAAAAATGAATAAAGAGTCAGACTGACTGAGAAGAATGTGAACTTTCAAATCAGAGATGTTTAGTTTTCGTTTGGTATATAAGTGAGAAATAGTTAAGGTAAAGTTAATACACTTAGAGAGCCAGCAGTGCTCTGCATATTTCTCTTATGTACCTTGTGACACACCAACGTAGAGCAAATATCTTGGGGAAAGAAGGAGGTCACTGCCTGTTCAGACAGTTACAAGCCGGCTTCCGATCTACGTATTGTTTTGGATTTTTTTAGTATATTGAAATACTATAAAATTTAATTGCTATCCAGCTGTTTGTTAAAGCTGTAAACATTTAAAATACATTTTAAAAATGGTGTTCATCGTTTCACTTTGACTTCATACAAACACTGTTGAGAAAATGTAATAATGTTAAAGCTGAGCTTTTCACCTAAGCCAGTATTTTGCTAAATAATGTCATCTGTGTAATGTATTACTGACTTCTCTGTCTTCCTTAGAAGTGGATTTTTTGTGGATAACTTGCCAAATATTTTTGAATTGTATAGGTGAAAGTTACTAAGTAAATACAATTTGAATAAGTCTTTTTTTTTGGAAACGGTGAAAATAACATGTATTTTGTAGCAATTACTATTTTTAATTTTTTTTAAGACTTGAGGAACTTTCATTTGAGTAAAGTACACTGTAGTCCTCTCTTCTAAATCAACTTCTTTCTGAAATACTTTAATTGCCAGTAACAAAAATATAGTAGAAGATTTAAGGTCCTTCTTTCAGTATCCTGAATCTTGACTTATTAAATTCCTAATGAACATTTTCATTTTTTTCTGACATTCAGGCCCACAAATTTAAAATGGAGTCTTCATTTCTTGTTAATGGTATTATTAAAAAAGCAAAACAACAAAGGAAAAATCAACCAACAACAAAGACTAACTCTTCCAATATAAGAAATTTGGAAGTTGATACTTTACATTTACTTCTTCTGTTTTGCGCCCCTGTCCAATTTTGTGTTCATGCTTAAGTTAAATATTAATTAAAACATTATCACTTGAATCAGATATCAAATAGATTTACTGTTGGTAAAATATTATATTAGATGTGATTCTTTAGCTCCTTGAAATGTAAAAGGACATGTAGATGTGGGTTTGACTTGCTGTAGAAAAGGAATTACAGGTAAGTGTGTGTGTGTTCTTCTTTCATTGTTTTAGATGGTATTAACTTAGTCTCTTAAAACAAAAATTTACATTTCCAACTTGATTCTGTATTGTGATTATAGGAACTTGCAAAAGAAAGACAGGAAAATGCAAGATTAATGAAGATGGCGCAGGACAAAGAGGAACTAATTGGAAAGCTGAAAGAAGAAATTGATTTATTAAACAGAGTAAGCAAATGCTTTCTTACATGGCTCTATAAAGAGGGGATAAAAGTCTCTGCATTCTCTGTTGAATTCTTCAGACACCCACATCCATTGGGCAAAGTCAGAAGAGAATTAATTGAGGGCTTTTTTGTATTTGTGTAGCTTTCCAAAAGGTATGTCAGTAAAGTTATATTTTCTTTCTAAGGTGACTTGTATTTGTCATGATTAACTTCCCTAAGTCCGGTGTTACTGGAGTACCGCAATTCCTTGTTACTCTGAGTATTCATAGAGCAAAGTTATAAAAGCAAAAACTCTTTATATTCTGCCAGATATTCTCATACTCTTTACTGTTGATCCCAAGTAGAGGCAGAACAAGGCAGAGGGTAGGAGACATGAGGTAACATCACCAGGCAAGGTGTGAAGGCAGGAGAAGAGAGGTAGAAGAGTGAGACATGCTTGGAAATGGGACAGGGTGAGAAGTTTTAAAGTTGATAGAAAAAAGTTGCACCATTTTTAAGGGCAAGCAGGAATTCTTTCATAGAGTGGATTATTGACCTCATCCTGCACTTCCTGGCTGAGGTGTGAGGTCTGGATGTAACAGAGATAAATGCATCTCTTCTAGTCCAGTGCAGGTACGGCTTTGGTCAGTCTATCAGTGAAGGGAGGCAATAACTGCATGAAGTGTGAAACTTAAATTTTGCAGCTCTTCATCTCTAGCAAAGGAGGACAGCATTCATGAGTTTGCAAACTAACATAGAAAATTAAAGGAGATGAGATTATTCAGAAATACATATTTTGTTTGTTACATGAAGAAAGTTGGAAGTTATTCTGTAAGATAAATGAGGTATTGTCTGTTTTGGAGAGATTTCTATTTTAACTGAAGCATTGGTCTTCATGCAGTTCTTCAGCAAAGAATCTGTCACATCTAAGCTGATGACCTTATTACAGTTGAGGCAGGTGTTCATTTCTTCTGCATAATGGATGGCAAAGCTATTTAATACTGTTGGTCACGTCTGACTTTCTGACTCAAAGGTCAGAAAGTACAAATCAAAAGAACCTAAATCACTGAAATTTTGTGGTTTAGGACCATGACTTTTTTAGAGGTTTGCTGTTCCAGGAGCAATGTTATTTTTTTTGGCTATATTTGAAGTATTATGTCCTAAATGAAAGCCATCAAGTTTCTAACTAGAAACAGTCTTTGAACATCTGTAGTAAAGTCAGGCACTGTCTATGCCTTGCCTGTGTTAACTACAAGGACAATTTCTTCTTGTTGTATGGAAGAAAACATTAAACTGTCTTTTCAAAAACAACTTTGTTTAAAGTGACTAAAATTGTACCTTTCCATGAGATCTACAAAGCCATCTTATTGGTGCTCCCTAGGTAGATACTTTTAAACATAGGAGAGAATGGATTTTTTTTCTACATCAGATCAGCATTTTTCATGATTTAACATCATCTGTTTGCTCAATAGAGTGCAAGTTATTTATGTCTGTGTCTCTTGGGCTTTTCTTAATGATGAAATAGCTGCCTTTTGATTTTATGACCAGCATAATTAATTGTCTTCTTGAACTCATGTCTCAAGTGATACTTCCACTAAAACAAATGCAGTTTTACTTTCCTGTTTATTAACTCTTGGATTTATGATTGCTTTTGTATTGGCTTTCCATGTGGATTTAGGAGGAGAAAAGTTTTAAAAAAACATAAGAAAATCTGCAGAAATACCACATCACTCTCATGATAGAAGCTTATGGAAATTAATAGGGCAGTTATATTTGCTTCAGGTTTATTATCATAACTGAGAACATGAGAGCCAGCACTTGGACATCCATCTGTTCTTCATGGAGTGTCCCTCTGTAGGCCTAGCACCAGGACTGAATGCTTTTCATGGAAGAACAGTTGTGATCCTCAGCCTTCTGTTCAGACAAAAGGATGTGCTGAGGAATAAACTTTATTTAGTGAGTTTATTCAGAGGTCTTCTTAAAAAATTTTGCTGGTAGGCAGCCTAAATAGGGGTCTCTAAATTTGACTATCTACACATTCATGGTTTTTGTCCAGCTTTTCTGTTCATCAAAACATACAGTTACTGGATGCTAAGATGCACAGCTATGGAAAGAATGTCACATCAAAGACCCTAGCTAACTTCTTAAAAAGCCATTTTATTGCTTATCTTTCTGACAGCTCAGTCCATATTTAAAGAAATGCTCTTTCTAGAAGTTAAGCCAGTTCATAACCACAGATGCATCCCTAATTGTCAAAGACCTTGTGTTGCATTCGAAAAACTTTTTCCAAGAATCATTAAAACTCACTGGTAGAATTTTTCTCATTTTAAGTAAGTATATTTATTTACTGTGACAATATAATTTTACTGAGATCAGTCAGTACATCACAGAGGTACTTAAAGAATATGAGTTGCATTTATATTGAGGAACAGAAAAGGCTTTCTGCCATAAGTGGCATTCTCTCATTCCAGTATACTGGACACTAAAATTATGTCTGCCACGTTCTTTGTAAGAAAGGGGCAATTGCTTCATAAAAGCTTTAAATGTCTGAAAGGAAAGGCATCTCAAAATATTTAAATACTTTGTAGGCAAAGTTCAGCTGTCAACTAGTTTACACTTAGTCATCTCTGACCTCACTAAGATGTCATTGTAGTTAAAAGTGTGTTTGGAGAGAATCTGTCAGTGAGGATTTACAGTCCAATTAGTGTCAATTGTGTAGTTATCAGTTCCTTTGGTATGTGAAGTTAAAGCTTTCCTGCTATTGCATCTTTTTTTCGCTAATAAGCGTAAATTAGTGTTGTAAGTTTGAATAAGAAACTTTAAATTTCAGTGGAAAAATCCCCTCCACCTCTCAGCCCATTGTTTCTATAGATATTTAAACTGCAGCAGTTATTTTTCCTGGCTTATATTCAAGAAACTCTTACATGTAGTAATTTTTGGAATGTTATTTTTGCAGCATAAACATTTCACAAACTTCTAACATTTTATTTTGAGTCAGTTGTACTGGAGTATTAAACAGGAGGTTTTTAGGTAAACTTTAATTGAGGTATCCAATGGCTAGGTTACCAAGTTTGAACATTATTATACAAGTTTTATGTATACCAAACTAAAAAGAAATAATTTTATTGAAAATGCGTTGTCCCTTTCATCCGATTATTGATCTGAATTGGACAAAAGAGAATATAAAGTGTGTTTTTTAATAGTAACTTGTATTTACAGTATCCATCCATCACAACTTTCCCTGTTTAGATGTTTAAGTCACTTGTATCTGTTATGCTGGAGTGGTCAAATGCTTTTCCTGGAAGTGATTCCTACTGTGGTGCAGCATTACTTCTGTGAGGCAAAGAGGAATTTCTGCTAGTGATTTCTTGATTCCACACTAGAAAACAATAAAGGAATTGCAAAGGTATTATGGTATGGATTTTAGCTTGGCAAACTGAAGAGGCTTTTAAAACTCTTATACCAACTGAACACATTATCTCTATCGTACACTTCTGGAATGACCTCACTAAAAAAGAAATAAGAAACTAAGCTTTGTATGTTAGACACTGCTTAACGACTTAAAGGGCCAAGAGAAAGAAAATCTTTTCTTTACTACTTAAGGCAAGAGGATGGTTTTGCAGACTTGAATCAAAAAACATAGGATCTCCAGTGAGAACTCTTGTTCTTTTTCCTTTGCCCACCTTTCATTTTTCTCCTTAAAATCCTGTCCTTGCCATCACTCTTCTGTTTCTTCATTCTTTTAATTCACATTCTGTTTCTTGCATGGGATTTTTGTACAGTAAAATTATTTTTACTGAAGTAATATTTGTATTAAGCAGCCATTTTCACTGGTTTTCACTTTAAAGGCTTGAAAAAACTTGGTAGGAGTGAAGAAGTGAAATGGTAACTGGACAAAAATAGTAATTAATGGAAGAGACAAACATTTGGGGTGAAAGCAGTCTATTTTGAGCACCCATTACTACTGTGTGCGTGTTGTCTGTTCTTTCAGTAGCAGTTTAGACAGAAGGTACAAAGTCCATTTTTGTTTTCCACAGAAAACAGAAAAAAGTGGACAGGCATATCTTTCTGAAAATTTTGATACTGAATACACAAAGCAGGTCTTCTTGCAGTAATAACCAGTGATCTGTATCCGTGAGTGCCATAGTTGCAGACAAGCAATCGGGGGAGCAGGAGCAGTAGCTGATTAATATACTCTCTGTATATGCCAGGAAAATAATCACCCCCATTCTGTTTTGGTTTCTTTATGCATTAATTCCTGTTGTAGCTTTGATTTGAACATGTTTCTATTTAAAGGTGCATGGGAATATAATATTAATGTTGTATAATTACAGTAACACTTGGAAACAGGCGAGTTTAACAGTTCTGAGGGTACCTACTGTTACACTAATTCTTCCCTACCCCAACTTCCTCATTTCAGAGCTAAGATGCTAAATTCCTTCTGCTACTAATTGAGAGTTTGTATTTCTGTCCTGAGAAGTGTTTATTTTTCTTTTTCCTTGTACAGGATCTAGATGATATAGAAGATGAAAATGAACAATTGAAGCAAGAAAATAAAACCCTGTTAAAAGTTGTTGGACAGCTGACAAGGTAGAAGATTCAGGTGTCAGTGAGGAAAGATTTAAACTACTGATTGAACACTAAGGTCAATATAGTAATATTTCCTGTGTTGCAGTATGTTATAACAACTGTCTTTGTATTTATTGTTAGGAAACCAGATGAATGTTTATTTTCATAGTGCTTTCTTCTTTGTTCAATGAAATGGCATAAAATTTGGGATATATTTTTAGCTTTCTTTTCACATAAGCATAAGTACAATTTTTGCCATGTTTCAAAATATTAAGTTCAAAAATATTTGGATTTTATATCTTCAGATTACTGCTGCATAAATTACAGTAATCTAAAATTCATAGCACCAAGATCACTTTCAGTCCATGTGGGTGTATATTTTTGAAATGAGTGGAAGCAATACATATAAGCTTTGTTTACACAGAATCAAAATGCGTATTTTGGGACCTGCTTCCTTTTTTGTTCAAACAGCTATAAAGTGGATGCCTTATTACTGATGTATAACATTTTGCAGTTGATGACTTGCTCTAGAACTCTTGTATGTTGAGGTTTTTTTACTGTGTCTGAAAGATTGACAATAGTAGAGAGTAGCAGGGTTTTTTCTGTGTTTAACAGTATTCTGTCAGAAGGGGAAAGTTTTACTAAAACACAGCTAAACAAATGCAAAACACTACAAAGCCAAATAAATCACCTCTGGTATCAGCATTAAGAAGTTCTTAGAATCATATTGAAGTTGTGCACTGCAGTTTATTTTATAGCTTTTGCTTTAGCAATGAAGTACGAGTTTGCAATCAGACAGTTAATTTGCTGTGTTGAGAATTCAGACAAAGCCTGGAGCTTTCATTTTAGCAAAGACACTTTTTGTTGTCATCTTAAAATTTATAGTGATCATAACCCATATGAGTTTTTTGATTTTTTTTTAAGCTGAGTGAAAGTTTTTTGTACATAACGAGGTAGAGGGCATACTAGCAATTCATGCCTTTTTGAAACATCAAATGGTATAAAAACCCCCTTTTTATCCTTGATTTTAATCTAACAAGTTGTTTTAAAAGTGCCTGGTTAGATTTTACAATCCAGTTATGACTGTGTATTGATTCTTCTATAACATGATAGCTGTCAAAATTTCCCTTAGACTTTAACCACACACCTCAGTCAACATTTAGACTGAAAATTATTTGTGCTTTATTTCATCTTAATACAGCACATTTTTCATTCTTGATTGGATTAAATATGTATGTCCTTTGAGGAAAGACACTAGAAATTAAAACATTTCAAAGAGTCCAGACTTTTTCTTTATGATTTTGAAATTTGGTGTCAGAAAGTTACATACATATAGTTCTTGTTACCTTAAAACTTAAAAGCAGCTTTAATATAACAATATAGCAGTATTGTTATATTTATATATATGAAATATATATAACAATTGCCTTTTCAGATTTGCCAATTGTTTTCATAATGTGTATTTAATGACAGTGTTTCTTAAATTTAAAATCCAGCTATTATTGTTACACTTTGGATTGTTTTGGATATAGAATAGGTTATTTTGCATTTGTGCATTCTGATGAGGAAGAACTTTTCAAAGCTTTAAAGTCTTTTCCAAGACACTTGTAGTCCAGGATGCATCACTGTTTTCCTTCAGAGTGGGTGAGATCCCATGGAACCCCGTTTAAAACCTTTACTCAGGGGGTTAAATGGTATAGGGGGTTTGTGTAAGCCCTTTGAACTGCAATATACACCAATGAGTATTGCTTGTAATATTATTGAAACAGTAAGAGGTCCCTTAATTTATAAGTTTCATGAAATTAAACATTTAAAGTAATAATAAAGTCAGTTGAGATGTTTGCCTTTTGATTAAATATGAAACTTTCTCTGGAAGAACATCTGATTCCTTCTCTATGTACTAGGTAGGAAATCCACATACCCAGGTACTGCCTGGGATACCAGGCATATTGAAGTATTATTAGGGACATACTGCAGTACACACAGATATCAATATGAAGTTGCAAATTAAATGTTTCATAAAATGTGGTTTGTGTACATTTTAAACCAAAGAAAAATAGCAACAAAGAACATAAACAAGAGTTATTTGTCTTCATATTACCTCTTGGCAGCAGTAATGCCAGAATTAGAATTAATTTTTTTAACTTGTACATAACACTGACAGAAGTATTTGACAGAATTTCTGGATTTCTAATGTAACTGTTCTTATTCAGGGCTAGTTGTGATTTTTCTACTCTGGAAAACTTGTGGTAGCTGAAAACAGTCTCATAATCATAATGCAGAGTAATTTTTTTAAAATATCCATTTTATGTATTTAAAAATTTAGACATCGTTAACCTATGAGTAACTGAATATCCATTTTAGTTTTGAGCATTGACTAGTTGTGGTGATACTTGTTATCAGATTAAAAAATGATTTTGAGATTCTTCTACTGCAGGTAAAAGATACATGTTTAATAATAAAGATCGTTTGCGTTTGTTCAAATAAAATAAAATTCTTTTTAATCCAGGCTGAGTACTTACTGTGTTTAAAGGAGAATTAATACTGTCTGTCTAAAATCCTAACTGGATTTGTCCCCCATACTGTGAAGTTCCCAACCTGAACGCTAAAATTAGTTTTGCATTCACATTGGAGTTTTCATGTATATATGCATATGCAGACACACAAGAGAGAAATTGGCATATTTACACTACATTTGTTTTTTGCTTCAGGTATGTAGTGAGTACACTTCCATTAATTAGATAGAAATCCTTTCTCCTACTTCAAAGTAGAAGTATAACCCTTCCCAGGAAAAGGAAGGATGTTACAGTGCTATTTTTACAGAGAGTGAATTGATTTAACTTCTGAAAGCCCTATATAAGTACATGTTCTTTTCTCCCAGACAGGCAGAATTGTTAAAGACCGTCTCTTTTTCACTCATAGCTGCAGACTACACATAAAGAAAACAAGTGAATAATCAGTAAATATCAGGGAGTTTATATCACAGTTTATGATAAAGTTTGTAATGTTGTTTTAAAAGTGTGTAAACATAAATACCACAATCAAACATGCGTTCAACACCATGGTTACTTTATGAATAAGAAATTATTTATTATGAGCATTTGCTCTTAGTAAATTTAAAATATTGGGTGAATTTGGTTAAGAATGACTTGTTTATGAAATCGTGGTGGATTTTAGATTTGTTTTAAAATGCAAAATTATGTCTTTCTCCGTTTATGCCTTTGGCATTTTAGGTTCCTTGCTCTTGGTGGGAAATTTTAGCTCCAAGTACACATATGCCTGTTCTGTCTTCCTCCTTTAACCACTGGATTTACCATACAATAGCTACCTGATCTTAACACTTGGTATGCTTTCCTGTGGTTATTCCAATTTTTCTCCCATAACTTAAGTTGTCGTATCTTTTGGTATATTCTTCTTTCCTTTGTTCTTCTAGAAATTCAAGTGATATTTGTAAAGTGTAACAATGTCCATAAATCTGTTTGCTGGATTTTCTCCTTTCTTAAACAGACCTCAAATATTTATATGAAAAACTTTTCTCATACACTGAGGAATGTACTGCTGCTGAAAATTGATTTGGGATGCCAAGAACTTACCAAGGTTTTGAGAGGAATTGAATATTGATAAGGATATTGAGACAATCTAATGCTCTAGTTGGATCATAAAAAGTTCTGTTAGTCTCCAGCTGTTAAAAGTGAAACCTTTTGGGAATATCACATGTAAGAGTAATGGTGGTGTATGGAAAGCATTTGGACAGGAGCCAACAACAGGATACACGTCTGTCTAATGTGTCCCAAAACAGCCCAGTTCTCTATGGAGGTCTAGTGAATTTCCACCTAAATCTACGGGTTTGCAGCTGAGCGCTTCCTGTCTAGCAGCTGACAACTCTGCAGGTATGGAAATAGATGCATGTGTTTCACTTGGCATTCCTTAAGCAGGAAGGCCTCATTCACAGCCAATAGCCATAGTCTCTCTTGCTGGTATCTCAGGAGTGATTTCTGTTTAAACAAAAATGACCTTCAATTTCTGGATTCACTGAAGACGTTTGATGTGATATTAAGCAATTGGCATGTTTTAATAATTGATTAGGAAATGGGTGACATCTTTTATACCACCTAAAAAGAGAATGTTTCATTTTCTTACGCAGTGTCAAGTCTGCTAGGCCTTTTCTTGAAGTGAAAGTTGCTGCCTCCAGAAAGGACTCTTTTAACACCTCTAAGTTGGGCTCATGTAATAGCCTGATGAAGGTGCTCACCTCAATACCCCAAACCCACTAGGCCGTCTTTTAAGAGCACTAGAAGTTAAAATGTCTTTGAAAGAATGCTAGGGGCAGATTTGAGGGTAATGTCTTAAGACTGTAAGTCTTTGTTTTCTCTTAGGCTTTAAGCAGCCTGGTCTAGTGAAAGGCATTCTTTTGCATGGCAGAGGATGGAGAAACTAGACCATCTTTCAGGTCCCTTCTTACTCAAACCGTTCTTCTTCTTCATTGGAGAAAATCTGGCTAAAAAGACAACATCCAGCGGTGTTTGTGAGTGACTGCCTTGGTAGTCATTGATGGGCTTCTAAGGGAGCACAACTGCCACTTCCAACTGAAGTCCTGCAAGTACTGTAGTATAGCAGAGACTAACAGCAGAGTTCTAGAAAGGTCTTAACTTGGCTTTTCTACTGGTTTGGGCCAAATGGTGTAAAACATGGTTAGTAATTAGTGATGGAGTTGTAGTGGATGTTGCTAATGAAGGAGTCGGAAAAGTCTTACTTTTTTAGCTGTATTTTAGGCTTGCTTCAAGAAATCTTTCCATGGTTATAATTATTGAGAGGTTAAACAGTGAACTTTGGCAGTAGTTGTGTATGTTTTAGGAAGAAACTTTGAGGTAAGTAGGGCCATCTTTGGTATCTTCAGTTGATGCCTTTGACTGTTAGGTATTTGTTTTGTAGTAAATCTCTTTGTTATCTACAGGTAACAAAAGATAAAAGCCTTATCTGTACTGCAGAGATAATCCAAGTCTACCTTGATTTTTAATTAATATGTTGAAAATGTTAAAAAATATTAAATAACATAGGAATCAAGCTTGGTTTTCAGGTCTGGAGTTCCTTTAATAAGGGAGGTAATGAAAATGTATGCACAGTTCGTGCTAATGTTCTGCCTCATTTTCTGGTAAACAGAACTGCTGTTGAAAATGAACACGTTTTATAATTGATTGTCTCATTGTTGACCTCTTTAGGTGTTACAGCTAATAAAAACCATGCTTTCTGAAATAGCAAAAAGATGCACTTAAAAATGGCAGTAGCAAAAATGAGAACTTAATCTCCTCTTAGTCTTTTAGGGTGGGAACTCAAGCAATTTTTATGAGTTGTCCTTGATTAAATGACCTGAAGATATTTAGGTATTACAAGCACATTCAATGAGCTATTGTGTAATCTGCAATAAAGTAGCATTAACTGTTGTCCTTTCTTGTATCAGTATTTTCTAAGAACACTAAGCATAATTTAAAAGACAGTGTTTTTCTGTTACACAAGACTATATTTTAGAAATCTGGAACTTGATAATTGGCATCTTGACATATTCTCCATTAGTATTTCTCTCTGGAAATCAGATTTTGTGGATGGGTAGCCTGTGGAATGAAATCTTTGTTTTTCTCTCTCAGCAATGCTAAACTCTTCTTTTGCCTGAAGGCTCATTATAACAATGATGCATTTTAGAGAGTTTAAAATCTTGATTGCAACAGTGTATGTGTGTTTACAGCCAGCTACCAAATATATTTAATGGGTGGGGACAATAAAACCACTGAAGCTTTTCAAGTTGAGACTCTCTAGAAATAACTTTCATATTTCTCTGTGAAGCAATTATAGAGAAAATGCTAATGGTTCCCAGCTGAATCACTCTTTCTTCTCATTTAATTGCTTCAACTCACTATGGTTTGTAATAAAATATCACTTAAACCCTTCTATAATTCTGTTGCTTTGGCTTTGTATGAGAAGTGACATTTAAAAAGAGTGGTCACTTTCCATTTTCACTCTCCATATTCTAGGATTTATAAGGATGCTTTAAAGCAGGGAGAAAAAAAGGAAAAATGTCTGGATTGAGGCTATGCAGGATTGAATATTACGGAGAGGAAATCTGTGTCCAAGGATGAGGAAAATTTAGGTTTTGTCCAGCATTTTTTTCACCTAGTTTTCAACACGGAAGGGATGACAAACTGTATATTTTATAGAGATCCAGAAGTGGTTCCAGTTATCACTGCAGTATAGTTAAGTGTTTTCATGAGAAAAATGTAATCTCCAGTTTTTCATTTGCTCACCTTTGCACAAACACTTAAAAAGAAGAATATGACTTTCTACTCTTGAAGAAATGCAAATAACTATCTTTACACAGAACTTTGATCATATATTCCCTAGACTATGCTAAGCTGTAGATGAGTGGGCAGAAACGTCAGACATTGATTTTCAAATATTGCATAATTTGTGTTATGCTATGGTAATATTGATTAGTATGGTTAATGTTTTGGGGAATGGCTAGCTCTTAAGTATTTAGATCTCTAGCAGAAACAGAACAGAGCTGGTTCTAAGGATAAGGTGGGAGCCACTGGCTAAAGTGCCAGGACTGTATGGAGGACTTCTGATTTCCCTGTATCTGAGGGCCCTCCTGCTGCATTTTGCAGATTTAAACATAGAAAAGTCTTCCTTAACAGCTGCTGAGAGATTTTTGAAGAAGAAACACTCCCCAAAACAAAATACTCTCTTCTTTTGTAGTGTGCCAGACAGGTGTATGCAAGTGTTGTGGAACAAAATAATTTTAAAAGCCTTTTAAAAAGCACATTGAATATAATGTTACTGAGTGAAGTAATTTAGCACAATTTAATTTGCTGTGCCTGTGTAAAATGGTGGTGCTTGTATGAATTTTTTTAAAAAGCTTAGAATCAGAGGAATAATACTCTTTTGGGTGCACTGGATTGTAAAAGCCCAGAACTGGATATGGATCTCAAGAAAGGTGCTTCTTATTTTAAGTGGCTGGTGCAGCTCTGCAAGCATGCTCTTCATTCAGCTCCCTTTTATGCAGCTGTCAGCAGTTCCACTGAGAAACTCTATGTAGGAATCACATCCTTTTTATTTGGCACCCTATCCATTGAGTTTATCTGGCTTTTTGAATGCTGCTAATATTGTAGCTGAGGCAGTTGAGAGCAGAAAGAGTTGCACTGGCTTCCTTCTGTGGGAGTATATTCCAATATTTGGAAGCTACTCCTGACAATAACTGTGTGACTTACTCCACTGGTAGAAGAAAGTAGATTGCTCTTTGGGGTTTGTAATAAGAAGTGAGAATGCTGACTGATTCAAAGGCAGCAGTGACCAGCAGATGTTCACGGGGCTACCTCTGTAACACAGAGCAATAGCACCCTTCTGAATTCCTTTAAGAGTTCCACCCATAGGGTTGTAAATTGACCATAGATGAGAGGTCAAAGTATTCAAACTTATTCAAACTAAGTCCTGTATCCAAAAGTGTGTTACTGAAATGGATGAATAAAGATGATGTCTTTGGTCTGGCTGTTCTGTGGGTAAGCAAAGATGCAGACCTTTCAAGGTGTTTTGCTTTGGTGTTTTTGCCTAATCTGTAAGTAAATAAAGACTCAAAGCTTTTCAAGTCTGTCACTTCATGACCTTTTTTCTTGGACGCAATTGAAATATATTTTATGACACTTTTAAACAAAGACAAGTAGATCTCATTTGGCTACTTAAGGATTCTATAGTAGATGAGTGCAATTGTCCTCTTTGTTGGTTTCATTTTCTTCAGTTATCTTTTGCCTTACTGCTACCTCTTGAGATTTTCAGTGCTTAAGCTGAAATGTAGTTCAGTTTACATTGTAAATCTAAGGAAGGTTATCCCAGCAGATTATTGTCTTTGCAATTGGAGTGTTCTGTGTATTTTACTCATTTTTTAATACCATGGAGTCAAAAACACTTAACTGAAGGGTTCAGGAAATGCCTGTAGCGATGCTGCCAAATACTTACTATTTGAATCTATTAGCAATCTTTTCTGGCCCTGTGCTGCAGTCAGAGCTGTGTGATTATGGAAAGTAAACAACTGAAGTACCTATGCAGGGAGCAAGAGTTAGAGGTAAGCACTTTCTGTTTGGTTTTTTCCTCTCTCAGGCCTGCACTAGATATACTGTGCTGTCCACTAAGCTGCTGCAGCTAGACAGCTGAACCAACATATTTCAGGGTAGTATCATTAACTGAGTGCTGATACGAAAGCCCACTGGACAGGATGAATCAGCTTCCATTTATCTGCAAATCGGCAAAACATCACGTTCTTCCTCTGCTCTTCCGCTATGAAACTTTTATCGGTCTTTCCCACTGCTCTTTTGCAAATAACAGGGTGTCCTGATACTCAGAAACAGGAAAGTTTTAAAGCAAGGTACCGACTGATTTTTCAGCTGCCTTGTTCAGCACCGAGGCAGTGAGACACAGGATGCAGTTCACTAGGCATTGGCACCAAGGAGAATTTTCCTCCTTGTAATCTAGCAAAATGCCATATCTTCTCACCAAAGAGATTGAAACAAAACATATTTTTCCTTATCATTATGCAAGAATTAAAATAATAAACTGTTTTGGGATCTTGGCAAGTGTCACTTTGGGTTTTAATGGACTTTAATAATCTCTTAAGTAATAATTAAATCACTTTTAATTAAATCACTTCTTACTAACTTGGCTCTAGAATCCCAGGTCCAGGATGGAAAGCCACAAGGCCAAGGAAGGCAAGCCCCCGTTTTGAATTCGGTGTCATATGGGCAAACAGCTGTCACTGTTACAGTCTTTTCTTCTTCCTCTAACTAGGCTTTTATGAAGCTTGACTTCATTGTAGGTCTGCTACAGTATTTTTTTGTTTGTGTATCACAGCGAGAATTTGGGGTGTGTCAGTGAGAGGAACATGAGCAAAGGTCAGGCTGGATGGCAGGTAGGGTTCATGGCTGGTGTACACCTGCAGGGAGGATATTTGTATGAGATGATGATATTTGGCTTGGGAGGGGAAGTGACAGTGTTCTTTGGTTGAAGCGTTGACATGGCAATACTGACCACAGTAGCAAGGCTCAGTTGAACCTGTGGAAAATGGTATTTAAAAATAACTCCTCATTCATACTGATTCTGCTTTTCCTTTTATTTTTTTAGTGCAATAGAGAGCAATAGCTTTGGGCTGCAGAGGAATTAGAAGGGGCAGAAGAGAGGTCAGAGTGCCAAAGAACAGGACATTGCAAACAGGCTATACGGCAAAATGGTTACAGTAAATCAAATGCGAGAGGAGGGTGGCTGGAGTCCTTTTGCCAGCAGACAGCCTGTCCCAGCATTCAGCAGAATAATAGCAGTCAACCAGAAAGGCATCCAGTCAACTTGGAAAGGCATCCAGACTGTGGGCTGTGAAAGGTGAGAGCTGGGATGTTCTTCCTTTTCAGAGAGATAACTTTTAAAAGCTACTGTGTTTGTCAATTTTCAGCTGATACAAAATCTGTATGCTGTTATTAAGCCTGTATGATCCTTGGGAAACATGACAAAAAAGGCTTAAAACTTACTATGTATTTTCATATATATTTTGAAAGTGTATTTGGCACATGTAGTTTTTACAACTTGTCTCCGTGATAGGCAATAAAAAAATAAGAATGTATCCACAGGCGTTGGAGGTGGCTCAGCAGAAGCAGTAGCACATTCTGTGGAAGAGCTCTGTGTGCTCTGCTGGGCCTGTCCTTGAGCTGCTGTGTGGGTGAGTCTCTGATACTGCCTGACAGCAGGGTTGGTTCAGTGAAGCTGCAAAAGTGTGGGAGTTTGCAAGCTCTGCAAGAACCAGGAAGAATTTAAAAGTTCATGAAGAGATACAGAGTGGCTGTGGTGGGACTTTGTTCACTGAGGAAAGGAGTAATTCAACAATGAGTAGTCAGGACAGAGCACTGTGAGCTCTACAGACCACTGTTGCCAGGAGTAATAACCCATTCCTTCGAATCGTAGCAAAGTAAAGATTTGAAGTAATTATTTCTTAGAAAGGGAAAGGTGGATTTGGTGGTCATTGTTAAGACTGTGGTTTAAGGGATGTTGGTGTTACTGGAGAGCTGGATATTTTGGAAGACATGCCTGTACTTTGGATGGCTATTCTAGAATCTGTTTTTAAATATATTCCTAAATTAGGAATTAAAACCAGATGCAGCACCAGATTAATTAGTCTCTCTGTACTTTCTGTTGTCATCATGCAGTCCTCCTATGAGAGCTGTGTGCCAGAAAGCCAGGAAGAGGGCAGTCTCACCACAAGCAAGTCCATTTTACAGGAACAAAACCTAATTCCCAGTTTTGTTCACAAATATAACCATGTTAAAGAGAAGATCTGTTCAGGATTGCATAACTACTTCTGTAGCAATTAGAGAAAACTACGTGGAAAAACTACAGTAGGTAAAGCATTTGTGTTTCTAGCTCATCTCTATAAGGTTTTCTTTTCTGCTAATCTAATACAAAATCATACAATCCATTTTTCTCTTCAGTACATTTTTTTCTCATTTGTTGTTTCTCTTCCTAAGTTAAATGAGTGGAGTCAGCTTGACAGAGCTAGCCAGCTTTATGTAGACCAGGGGCATGTGATTTGTGGCCTATAGTTGGGAAACCACTGGTATTAAGTTGTTCATGAAATCTGCTTCAGCAGCATGATGAGTAGAGAAGGATGTCAGCCCTCAGGAGGGACCAAGCTGGATGCTGTGCTAAAGAGTGGGAGAGAGAAATCCTGTAACTCACTTGACCACAGGCTGCTTAAATCACTCAGAACTCTGGTTGAAACACTGATCTCCCTGGAGAATTAATCATAGACTCTTTGTCCTTCTCTGTGACTTGATGCTGAGAAAACAGTATCTCTATCCAATTTATTGCTAATTATGTATATACTACTAGATCAGGTGAACAGGTGATGCGAACTTCATTTTGAACCAGCATTTCTGTTTTCAGCAGCCTGGTTACTTGTTAGATATTTAGATCTCTCAGTGAAGATGTTCCAGTCCACTGTTTCCTAGAGGCAGCTGCTCCTCACAGACCTTGCCTGTCCACTCTTCAAGGTGCAGGATGGGGATGGGGCTGCTGGGAGTGTGACCCCTACTGAAGACAGAAACACGCTGCTAAATTAATGGAAAAGCAAAGATCAAAGAATTGTAGTGTGGGAATTGCCAGCTGGTGAATGAAATCAGAAGCCAGTTCAGCAATCCACTTTATCAAAAGAAAGAAAATGAGTCAGCTGAGATCTTTCTGAGGGAGCCAAAGCAGAGGCCAAGGCAAAGAAAGGGAGGAAAACTTGGTGCCAAACTGCTGCCTGCCTGTGAGATCGCAAGCTTGCTTCCTCTCCTGCTGAGGCTGAAGGAGACATACCTAAATGGAGTTGGTGGTGTGAAAAGCCCTGTCCCTAAGTGAGGGAAAAGTGACCTAATGAAAGACCCTTGTGACTGCTTTTGGTACAGGGTGAGGTAACTGGGGAGCTGTGTAGTGAGTGTAAAGGGCTTCCCTACCTTGATACAGTAAGAGACAAAGGCACTTGGTGAGGTCCGGATGTCTGTGTCCACCTGTTTGTAGGGAAGGTTTGCATTTGTGTTCTCATTCTGAAATGGGAAAGAAAGACTTCTTTGGCTGGAGGCCAGGTCATTTCACAAGGCTGGAAGAGACCAAAACATCTTGGATGAAATCTATGTGGCAGCACTAGATGTTGGAAAGTTACTTTCATATGTGTTACATATATTACAGTCTTTTGGAATTGCTGTTCAAGATAATTTGCTGTATATCTCATCTGTATTTTTGCAGTCATAAGAGCTACTCTTACTTTTACATGAGATATACAGAACTGTTAGAGCTATGTAAAAAATGGAAAAAATAGTGAGACAAAAACAACCACCAAAAAAACCCAAACCTAATAAAGGAGCCTTCATTTAAAGTAGCAGACTGCTTTTTAATTGAGGGACTTGCAAGTTCTTCTCAGAAGGAAGAGGTGTGACTTGCCTTGTTTTGCCCAGATGATGACTCACATGCCAGTTTGATTCAAAGGGAAATAAAAATTAATTGTCTGTCTTTCCTCCTATACAGAACATTCTAATGTACCTTGATTTCTCAGAGTATATTTCATAAAATGAAAGCTGAACATTTCTACCTAGTCTTTAGAGGCAGGATCCTGAAGGTGTGCAAGGACACCAAGTGCTGCTCTCCCAGCTTCCAAATTCCTCAGGAGCCAGAATTTGGTTGAAGTCATGTCTCTTGACCGGTCTGTTTATTATCTCCTATTTTCAACATTCTTCTCCTGACCTGCAGTATTAGTTTATGAACTCCATTACAAATTCCAGTACTGCAGGTCAGTAGGTGGTGTAGAGGTTTTAAGTAATTCCAGGCTGGTTTGGTATAGGGGTAGATAGGGGTGTGTATTGAATCAGATTCAAGTTAGGTGTGGTTTATCTTGATTTTACTCAGTTGAAGTAAACCAAATGACAGGGAAAATATCCTAATATAATCGTAATGAACTTCTGTGAGGTATGGACACAAGGTTATGGTTACAGGAAACTAAAACATTAATGAAATTGCAGTTTTGGAGCTGAATCTATTCTTGACCTTTAAGTGAACAGTAATTTCCAGGATAATTGAATTAGTATATATTTGCATATACATAATTGAATTAGTATAAATGTCAAAGGTTGTGAACATTTTAAACACAGTCCTTTTTCCAAATTGCTGCTGCAGGTAGGGGTCTTCAGAGCTGTATTAATAAAGAACAGTTGAACCAAAAATCTACTCACCCACACCTTGTCTTTTGCTGAAGGCTGAGACGGCAATATTTTTTTGTGCTGAGGAAGTGAAAAAGGCCAGTGGCTCTTCATTTGAAATCCAAACTGTTCTGTTCCGTGGTTTGATGTGAACTTGAACCGTCTGTAGATTGCCAGCTAGAAGGGAAGTCCATCTCATCACATGTTCTCAAATATATAGGGGGCTAAACCTGCTGTTTCTCCAGGGCCAATTATAATGTAAAATTAAAAAAAAGAAAAAGTGACTTGCCTTCTGGTATTTGAAAATTGACACCAGAGTGTTGTTACTGCTCCATTTGTCATCCCAGTACTCAGTAAAGGTTATGGATGGTTATAAAGAAATAGAAAACAAGTCTTGAAAATCTATTGGAGTTGCAATCTTTTGCAGCAAGGTCAAAAGCCAAAGAGTAGATAAGCACTGTAATCATAAATTGTAGGTCTACGATATACTCAGCTTGGTTGTCTTCTTAGTAATCAATATCTTCTCTTGAGCACCTTGATGGGAATCTGCTGACATAAAAACTTCACCACTCAAACACAGTTTGCTCCATGTTTCTTGGTTTCGAACGTATAGCATTAAAACCTTTTCAGTCCTTATGGAGCTTTTAATATCTAGCACACAAACTTTAGCTTGAGGATTGTTGTAGCATGTACCAAGCAGGTACCATGCTTGATCCCAGAGATGTGTGCATGCATGGGTGTACACAGGCATGTGTGCAGGTATGTTGGTTTGAACAGACGTTCAGATCTCAGTGGCATGGCTCTTTTGAAGTATTGAAAGAATTAGTATAAGTAGATGAGAAACTTACTTTTAATTTTGAAGTTAGCAACATCAGAAACTCTGCTTTCTTTTTCTCCCAAATTTGCATTTTCCTTAAGCATAAGTTAGGGTATTATTGGCAATGACACTTCTGCTTGTGCGGTGCTTTTCAGATGGATGTTTATTTCTGTGGATTTGGCTTCCGCGGGCATCTTCCCTGCTGCCCTCCTCCCGGTCCCCGCTCCGGCCCCTCGCTCACGGTCCATGACTGACATCCTCTGGTGGCATTTTCTTACTACACAGAAGCCGGGACGACAACTGATGACGAACATTATAGGGCCCTAGAGCTTAAAAATCCCGTAACTGCTTTTGTGAAATTGTCATACTAAGGTTTGTTTTGTAACCCTCAGAATCACTGTCGTAGTGTTCTGCTTCATCACCTTATTTACATATGCAAAGTCTCACTCAAATTCTGTATTTGCAGTTATTCCTCTGGCTTTCCTTTGCAGAATTCTTGAGTCTGATGACATTAAAAAAAGAGGGGGAGGGGAGCATTTTAAAAAGTAAGTATCGAATAGCTAAGATGCATTTTAACTGTATTGTAAAGTCAATGAATTTTTATAATGTGTTTGGCCTCTAACCTGCAGCTTTGGGACTACTGTCATATAACAGCAAAGCCTCATAACAACACAGGCTTTAGATTCTCATAAATATAATTTCCTTAAGTAAAGCTTAAAGCAATGTTTTTTGGATACTGGACCAGTGCCTCTGATATTTCTGAGGAATTTACTGAGCTTCTATGCATATATGCACAAAGCAGTGGGAAGGTAGGTATGTGTTTAATTTAAAAGAAGCTGATGGTTTTGTTTACAGGAATTACATTCTAGTCCTGCATTGCTCTCTGCATTCCTTTCATTCAGGAACTCAGACTGTTTACATGATCTGGTTTCCTGGCATTATGCTAAACCCTGGATAGAAAGATGGTTTCTCCAAAGAGGTCTGCATGGGAAACCCCCCAGATGAATGGTCTGTGGGGAGGGCTGATGGGAATTTAAAGACTGAGACTGCCAGCATTAGCATGGGGTGTTTGGCAGCAGTCCTGAAACAAGGACTGTTGCTCATGCTCCAAATGTCTGCTTGCTTCTGAATGTGGTTGAGGATATGGTGTCATTGGGCCTGGGACATGCCACAGCCACTTACTAGCTGTGTTTATTCTTTGAATTTCTTTAAAGTAAACAAAATCTTCTAGAACACTTTCTCCTCCCAACTCTGACTTCTTGAGCAGGCAGCCCCAACCAGAGCTTTGTGTGGTTCCCTGTTTCCAGCAGTGCCACTGCTGTCCTGCAGTATGAGGTAGCTTCAGGACTGCTGGCACTGTCCTGCAAGAGCTTTCCCATAATTTTAACTAAGTGAGGTATCCAACCTCATTCTTCCTTTGGGACACCATTAATTTTTGCGTGCTCTCCCTGCATGTGTTAGTCTGAGTGGACAGAGCTGCCTGGGGCACTGCTGCATGGTGTCCATCCCTTGGTATTACATGTGGTCTTCAGAGCTCCACATGCAGTACAGGTTGAAGTACCCTTCCAGGCACTTTCCATGTCATATCAATTTTTTTTTACTTTTTCCCCTTACTATTTGCCTTCCTGAAAGTTTTCAAATGCCTTGTGAAGATAGGTGTGTTCTGAACAATCTTCTGCTCCTCACAGAAAACTCAGGCTTTCTCTGTAGACAATGTCGTCTCTGAAATGAAACTAATTATTGAGACACAATAACAATAACAACAGAGTTGTGAGTGAGCATTTCAAATAATCTTGTCTGTTTTCACTTTTTTGTGCTGGGTCTGGTTTGAGTACAACCTACAAAGCAGTAAAAGCATTGGCCCTAAAATCCAAAGCTGAGATAATGCCCTCACTTACTAAAAGGATAATCCATCTTCTCTCTCCCTCTGTTATTCTGATGTGGTTTTGATCAGATTGATGTGACCAGCACTTAGTGAGGCTTTACAGCTCTTGCCACAGTCTGACATTACATGAACTTGAAATTATGAGAGCGTGCTGTGCTGAAGTGTAGAATGGGGCCAGCACTGAGAGGGGTTCCTAAACCCCTGCACAGTCACTTCAGAGCTAAGTGCCAGAGTAATGCTTTGTCCTGTGCAGGGCCAGCTTGTCAGAGGGCAGCTCTGAATGGCTTGGGAGAGATTTATTTAGAAACTGAGATTAAACTAGGGTGTCCACTTACAGGTCTCTGGTGGTGCCTGAATTCCAGTGTAGTCACTGGAGCTCATTTAGAGAATGATGCTGCTCGCTGTGCACAAACCCACTGCCTCGTGCATGGAATGGTTTCATTGATCAAATTTCTGCTGTTTTTCAGATTTTTGGAATTAAGCAGCAGCTACACTTGCAGACAACTGTATGTGGATACCTATAGCCAGATGCCTTAAGCCAAATTCCCACTCTCACTAGAAAGTGATCATCTTTTTTCAGCATCCAGAAGTACCAGCATTTTCTAAAGAAAGTCTATTCCAAATCACCTTCCTGCAAAGGCCATTTTAGTTTTGTGCAGTCAGTAGATAGCCCTGTCAGAAATCCAGTCCTCTTCCTTGTATGGAAAACAGATTTTGAAAACAATTTGTATATGTAATTTAAGTATTCTTATTAATTACTTAATACCTTTAAAAACATTCAGAACTGTAGCCCCTGGACACTCAAAAGCTTATCAGTTCAGCTCCAGCATGAATTCTAGAACTGGAGAATTTTCTGAGAGCTGTAATACATTCATTTCTCTCAAACTACTCAGCAGCATCCTGAGCAGATTGAAAAATCTTCCACCCTCTTTATGAAAGATGAATCTGTGGTCAGGCAGTTTCCATGACTGCATATGTAGATATACAGTAAATAAATTCCTCTTCAGTTTTTTGCATGCTGTATTTTACAGGTTTTTTTGTATGTTTACAACTGGGTAGGAGGAAGAAATACAGCAAGGTGTTGATTTGAGTGACTTCTAAGCTGAGTGAGAAATGGTCTTAGTCCCCACTAATTGTTACTGGCTGATTCTGAAGACTACATGTTTTATACACCTGCCAGGTTCAGAGACACTGCACAGCCCTGCAGTTAACACACCTGGGTTGCTCTCTGCTTTCCTTGTCTTCCACAAAGTGGAGCTACAGCTGCACTCAGAGAAGGGACCGTGGAAAAACAATTTAAGCATAAGGAAATAATACTCTGCAGTGAAAAAAAAAAAGTTGAAGCTTGACAGCAGAAAGTGAAGGAGAGATAATTCATCAATCTAGCTTTGCAATGCTCTAGATCCAGAAATCATAGAGGCTTCTCATCTTAATCCATCTTGAGTGAGCAATGAAGTGCGTGTACAGCTTGTACATGGTATACCCTTGCTTTATTATGGCACAAACCTTACTGGGGATGTGTTTCTTGTGGGAGACAGTGGCTTTCAAAATCTGGTTTCATTTACAGGTAGAAACGTGTGGTGGCATGTACCACAACACTGAGTAGTGGTGGCTAGTTTCTACTGTAATTACCCACAAGATACTGTGCAAACAGCTTGGTGAAATCTCTAAAAACTCCTCACTGATACTTTACAGCTGAGGGAGAGTATCTAGATATTTTTGAGGTTTGACCTGTGTCAGGACCAAACTCTAATCACTGCTGCAGCCCTGTGTGGCCCTGTGTGACCTGAGGTCAGGTAAGTGGCATTCAGTTGCTGCCTATAGAAGAAGTATAATAATGCTTACCACCTCATTACCAAAATAATTCTTTAGATATGATGGGCAAGCTTTATATAACGCTTTGAAAATAGGTTATATAAGTTCCTAATTAGGGAATTAATGGATTAAGGTATAACTCTGTTATTGTATAATTGTATAGCCTTGTTAATGTATAACTGCTATATATTACCTACAAAACTGTTTTCCTTAAATTCTCAAAGAGCAAAAGATTTTAGTTTCCTACTTACATGGAACAGAGGGAGCAGACACATGAATTACATAGGATTCCCTGAAAAAAAGGCCAGTGAGAAGTAAAACCTGATCATCACAATGTAGCATTCTGCCAGTCAGGCCATTAAGTACTTAATTAGCTCCTAAGCACACAAGAAGTTCAATTAACTAGGATAGTAAACCTGACCAAAGAACCAGCTGCAGCTGTGGTTGGAATCAGAGAAGATTTTGAAACTGCAGCTGTGGACTGCAATGCTGAAGAGACAATACGTCCAACTATGGACTATAGACAAAGTCAGTGTTTCCCCCAATTTTTATTGATGAAAAGAACACAGAAGATGGATTTGCCATCTTTGTATGAACTGATATTCACTGAGGAAGGTGAGAAACTTGAGGGGTGAGAGATAGAGGCTGATGGAATCATGGGACTCATGAGACTAATTAAAGAATAGTTTGGGTTGGAAGGGACCTTTAAAGGTCATCTAATCTGACTGCCCTGCAAGGAGGGCATGGGGTCCAACCTGACCTTGAATGTTCCCAGGGATAGGATATCTACCATCTCCCTGGACAACTTGTTCCAGTGTTTCACCACCCTCATTGTAAAAAACTTTCAAAAAATTTTCTTCCTTATATCTAGTCTGGATCTACCCTCTTTCAGTTTAAAACCACTACCCTGTCCTATCACAACAGGTCCTGCAATAAGTCTGTCCTCATCTTTCTGATAAGTCCCTTAAGTATTAAAAAGTCACAATTAGGTCACTCCATAGCATTCTCTTTTCCAGGCTGAACAATCCCAATCCTCTCAGCCGTTCCTCATAAGAGAGGTGCTTCATCCTTCCCATTATCTTGATGGCCTCCTCTGGACTCACTCCAGCAGGTCCATGTCCTGCCTGTGCTGGGACCCCAGAGCTGGATGCAGCACTGCAGGTGGGGTCCCACCAGAGCAGAACAGAGGGGCAGAATCCCCTCTCTCGCCCTGCTGGCCATGCTGCTTTGGATGCAGCCCAGGACACTGGCTTTCTGGGCTGTGAGTGCCCATTGCCATGTCATGTCCAGCTTCTCATCCATCACTATCCCCGAATCCTTCTCGGCAGGGCTGCTCTCAATTCCTCCATCCCTCAGCTTGTGTTGTTACTGGCAGTTGCCCAACCCAGGTGCAGCACCTTGCTCTCGGCCTTGTTGACCCTCATGAGGTGCCCCTGGGCTCATTTCTCCAGCTTGTCCAGTCCCTCTGGACAGCATCCCACCCCTCAGTTGTGTCAGCTGCACCACTCAGCTTGGTGTTCTCTGCAAAGTTGCTGAGGCTGCACTCGATCCCATGTCTGTGTCATTGATGAAGGTATTGACCAGTACTGGTGCCAGCACAGACCCCTGAGGGACACCCCTTGTCACGGATCTCCATTTGGATATTGAGCTGCAGATCACTACCCTCTGGATGTGACCATCCAACCAATTCCTCATCCACCTAACAGTCCATCTATCAAATCTGTATCTCTTCAATTTAGAGAGAAGGATGCTGGACATCCTCACAATACAGATACTCTGACTCCTTGATGCTATGACCTCCCTCTCTAGAATGCCTTTTAGCCCAAATGGAAAGGAAGGGGATGCAAAAGGGGCTGATGCAAAATCCAGTCCTGTACAAGCTGAAGTCAGCTGCTCCTCATCAGGACCTTCCTTTTTTCATCCTGCAAATTCTGGTGAAGACCTGACTTTATGTCTTTGCTACATACACTGTATTTTTTAAACATGGGAGAACTGCCTGCCTGTACTGCAAACTAAGGAAATAGCTCACTGCTCCTTACAAAGTCCTTGGTTTCTGTAATTACACCTTGGGCCAAGTCTGGACAGTAATCTCCAGACAATTTCTGGGAGCCAGGTGTTATGAATCAGTTATTTTGTGGTATTATCCAGATCAGTAATTTCCAGTGCAGGATTTTTTTCCCCCTTGATAAGTATGCTGTGGCTGTGTTACCAGACATGTTGAATCATGTTGCATGACAAGGAAGAGACCATGTTGCTGCTAATAAGACCAAATTCACTCCATGGATAACTGTTTTAGATAATCAACAGGATCAAATGTGTTCATTATGTTCTAAGTACTTCAGATGAAAAGGATACAATTCTGGCAGGATTTTGAAAATTACCTAGCTCTGCAAACTATGTCACAGTAAGTGGCTGTTCTAGTATGTGGGAAACGTATTGTTAATGAGATGATCAGGAAATGGCATTAATCTTCTCTTACTTTTTTTTTTTTTTNACAAGGATTTATCTTTTTTTTTTTTTTTTTTTTTTTTTTTTTTTTTTAATTTAAGGAAGAGTATAGCAATCTTTAAGGAAATGAAGATCCAGATCTCTAGATGCTTTTGAGTAAAATTATTTGGCTGATGATAATATATTTGTTTATCAAATTATGTCAATGATAATTTCAGATTTGCAGTGTTAAAAGCTATGGATCTTTAAGCCCTTTGATATGGCTTTAGAATTTAAATAACTGGCATTTGCAGTGTAGTAATTCTTGGATGCCCAGATTGTGGACCAGAAATGTGTGTGCCACAAACCCTAGGAAAAGTGAACAAGGCAACAGTGTGGGTATAAATGAAAGAGGAATGTGGTACATGCCATGCAATGCACTCATCAAGGAGTGGTGTGTTACTGCTTACACGTGGAACAGATCTAATCTGAAGTGCTGGGGAATACAGTGTGCCAGTGCATACCTGTGTTCAGCAGCTGCTAGTCAAGGAACATGTGTGTAATCGCGTGGGGTTGTGAAATATTTTGCCATGAAGGAGTTCCTCATCTGTCCTTGAACATATCAAGAGTGTGAGAGGATTTATGGAGCTGTCACCCAGGAGATAATGAATGCACACACATACAGAAGAGTGAAGACAGTATAAAACCGTTACCCAGGCTGGCAGGAGAATGAAGGAGTTGCCTGATAATGCTTTTAAGTTGCTTATTCTTTAAATGCATTTTAAAATCTAGATTGCAGTGAAGTTGACTTCTGTGTCACCTGTATTGACATTCTGCTTAGTGTTTGCTGTCTATTCTGTATCATGTAAATTTTTCTTTAACTGAGAGTGGGTATGGGATAATGATCTGAAAAAAATGTTTGCTCCTCATGAGATGCCTTAAAAAGAAAATGTGAGTCAAACCATCCCAAGTCAGGTCATGAGCAGGGACAGTCCTCTTAGCATGTAATCAGAGAAGTATTAGTGCTGCCAACTTCAGAATAGGCTGTGAGGAACCTGGCTCATGTGCAGCCCCTACTGACTGTTCAGCTGCCTGAGTTATAATGCAGTGGGTTTCTGTTATGGTGCCAGGCAGGGAGAGTGTTCTCTCTCTCAGTTGGAACTGATTTATAATTTCTGGTGCAGAAAAAAAAAGCCCTTGGGTTCACCTAGTCCATGATATTTCTTCTCCATTAAAAGTGCTACTACACTTCTTTGGGGTGCTGGTGTGACTCACCATTGCTAGTAAGTTATAGAATATGATCAAGAAAAAAGTATACTTTACACGGCATAGGTACAGAACATAGGTTTTATGCTGTCCGAATTGAATGAAACACCGTAGCATCTTTTTAGTTTATATGGTGAAACAAGTATTAACTGGTTGCAAAGGCTTTTGCATCTCAGTGTTTTTCCCTGAACCCATGTTCCTAGCCACCACTTGTTGCAGAGTAGTTGAATAAACTTCAGATAAAGTTGGCTAGGCAGAAGTGCAGCAAGGGAAGCATGAGAACAATCAACAAGGGAACAGCTTGTACTCAGCTGGAGTAGTGAACACAGTAAATACAACATAGTAGCAAACATGGGATCAAAAGTTCAGTTAGAAGAGATCTTGTAGTTCTATTGGCAGAACAGTGACATGGGGAAAGAGAGAAACATGTAAGACCTTGTGGATTGGGGCTGTATGGCAAGAGAGAGCGATTTGGTCCCTTGATCTGCAAGTGATTTCCTTTTCTTTCTGTATTTTTGCCAGTTTATTCCTCTGTGTTATCTGTACTTCAAAAAATGTCAATTGGAGGAGCGTGCCTGCTTTTCTTGCTTGCTGTTGTTGCATTACTAATTGCTGCAGATTTAATTATGGTCACGGTGCTCAAACCTTTCAGGCAGCTATTTGTTTGTGTTAAATCCAAGGAGTGAGAGCATTAACCAGTTCTCCTCATGACTGGGCTGGAGTGGGAGAGGTAATTATTTTTGTTAGAAAAAATGCTCTTTTCGGAAGCATGGAGCAAAGCAACAATGATAACCAGAATTTTCTCAGGTTTTTATTCTGGAGACTTGGAAAGCTCAAACGCAAGACAGTGTGTGACTTAGGCAGGACTCATCTTTGCTCTGGTACAAATCTGTAGCTATGTACTTTTTCTGTAGTTTAGTAGAACTCTGGATAGCTAGGATACATATTTACTCATTAGCCCTACTTTTTTTTTTTACTGTGCATTTATATGGTCTCCATAAATGTCTTTGTTTCCCTCAAGACTGGATCGTTTTAGATTTACTTTTGAGAATTTCTTTTTGTCAAGGACTCCCTCAAATCCTTTTTGTACCCTGTGTTTCAACTACAAAGACTTACCTGATTCAGCTGCCATGGAAAACTTTTTGCTCTACACCAGACCATATGCCAGCTCTTAATGGGATAGTATTTTCCAGTTTTCCAATAGGTATTTTCCAAGGTTTAGTTTGATCTTTGAAAAGCACTTTGAGACATTTGCATGGAGGGTGTGATGCCTCTCTCAGTGGCAGCAGTCCTACCCTGAAGTCAGGAAGCATCCTGGCATCTGTACAAGTGCTGCGCTGGGACACAGAGCATGTTCTGTCCATATGTGAAGTATGTCTGCAAATAAACATATTCCAAATAACATATATGAAGGCTAAATATGTATATGAGGATTGTAATTTGAACATCTTTTATGTACTCCCAGTTCATCATAAGCTTTCATTGCCTTCTTAGAGACTACTGAGAAGACAACACTATTTTTTCTGGAAGCAATCCTTGTACAAAAAAAAGAGGTTCTGCCTTCATTTGTCTTAGTGGTTTGACTAGCTCTCTTACATTCTCATTTGAGATAATCTTTAGAGACATTTTTTGTACTACTGCTCAAAAATTTCTCAAAAATATTTGGGTGATCAGTAACATTTGAGTTGAAGTGCCTGTCTGGGTACTTGATTCTCAATATATGAAATTAGAGATGGCCTCATAATTTAGATTTGTTCCAGCTGAAACAATTTTACACCACAGGTAAATTTTGTCAACTCATTCTTCTGTTTTCTAGATCACTAATAAATGTTCATCTGCAACAATGAGTCTCTTTAGCACCTCACCCTTAATCATACACTATGTTGAAATTTGACCATTTAATCTTCATTTAATCCATGAAAAGGACTCTGTGAGTCACTCTGATTACTTAATTTCCTTGATAGCCTTCCATCAGAGCTTTTGTCTATTAATCAGTGTCAGATCATGGTGTACGGCTGAAGAGGAGTAAGTGAAATTAAGAAGTTTGATGAATTAGGGAGTTAAAGCCAATTAACAATTTAGTCACTTACTATTTATTTTGGAGAGTTGGTTTTAGAATTCTTAAAACTGAGTTAAACAATAGAGGCAACCTTGTATTTGAAAGAAGAAAATGTATAAAAGCTGCTTTGAGTCTGACTGTTACAGGAAAAAAACAAAAAGGATGCCATGAAGAAAAAAAACATCTTGGGTGGTTTCATGAAGAAAAATGCCATTCTTTGAGCAGGATGCAAGTTACTGAATCTCAGTCCGTCTTTCACCAGAACAAGTGGATGAGAATGTTTCTGACTAAGTGCGAAATAATTGACTTCAGCATTGCATTTTGGGTTCCAACCTGTCAGGCTTTCAATGAGAATTTACAGCCAGGGATCCTCCTCCCCGTGATGAATGGTCCAAGGGAGAAGACAAATATAGCCTGAGCTCAGTCTGGAACTCTTCAATGACAGATCCATGTCATGGTTTTGGAACAAATTCTTGGTGCCAGTGGGCACTGCTGCTTCTTAGGAAAGCCATAAAATCTTCCAGGCTAAGGTACATTTGTGAACACAATGGATAAAAGAACTGTCCCTGGGCTCAGGGGGATACAAACAAACTTAGGTCTGTGCAGGATTGTGGGATAATCTTGACTAGGGGAGCAGAGATTATTTTGCCACTTTTGTACATTTGTTTTTTGTTTATGAGGAAAACTGGTGTCAGCTCCTTTTGGTGCTATAACATCAGTGCATCATCGCCTACTCTGTGCTTTGTTGTAATAAGAGAGTGTACAAAGATCTGAAATTAAATGTGAGCTGTCAAACTGATGACATTGGTTCTGTCAGAAGATGAAACTCTTCATTTGGTAAGGTAGGTGGTTTTTTTTTTTGGCTAAATGGCCGTTCAAAATCTCAGCATGCTACCACACAGTGCATGCACAGAACAAAAAGACTGTACTAGCTGTACCCTCAGCTCTTCCATGCTTCTGGGGCAGAGGTGATTTTCACTGCCCCAATTTATTTGGCCTCTTTATAAGCTCCATGAAGGACATCTAGATCATCCCCTAGTTTGTAGAACTTCCTTTTTTTGTTGAATACAGCATGATCTTGACATGAATTTCTTTGTATGGCGCTTGTGTCTGAAAGTGTTGCTGCAGGTGTCAGTCACAAAGTACTACACAGAGTTAGTGCCCTCTGTACCGCTTTGTCATATGCTTTTGGAACTACTTTTTGATGCAATATTAAAAGTATTCTCTGTATTGAAGATAAAGATTTAATGCATATACAATAAAGGTTATGAAGGATGCTTAAAATTGTTGTTGGTATGTCAAGAAAACCCCTTTTTCATACTTTCTTTAATGCCTGGATTAACAACAGTGCTTGAACTGATACTGAAAATTGGGGCTGGACATGCGTTCGGTAGGTTCATGTTCTGAAAAGCAGGTCAGAATGTGTAAAACGGAACTGGCAGCCTCGAGTGGAAATGTTAAAGCAAAAATAAATAAAAAGGGGCTGCTAGAGTAATCAAAAATAAACTGTTTTAATTCTTGCTGCATAACTAACAGGCAATTAACTTTCATTGACTCATGATGTGAAAAGTGATCGAGAGAGATACTTTGCTTTAGTAACAGTCTGACAGTTGGGAAGAATGTTTTTCTTGACAGCTGATTAGGGGTTAAATGAGCTGAGTAAAATTGGTAATTTTTGCTGCTTTCCCCACTTAGTATAACAGCTGTTATATGAAGCATTTTTCCTTACATTAGTTGTGATGACTGACTTTAACTGATTACTCGAAAAAACTGGTTTTGATTGACAAAGATGTCTTCTTGGTATTCTTAACATCTGCAAAAATGGCTGGTGCATATAGAACCTGCAATGCCTTCTCCCTGTTGCCCCTTTCCCCCATAGTTTAAGCACTTATTTAATGATCTTTAGTCTACAAGAGGTTTAATTTTATGATCAGCTTGGTTAAAATATACCATCCCTCTCCAAATGAAAACTTCAACCACAGCTTTAGCACAATTGTCTGCAAGAATACTGATGTGTAGGCAACTACTTGGGAGTTTTTGTCATGGTCATGTTTTGATAGAGGATGATGGTTTTTGAGGCAAATAATCAGGCTCCTGGGTAAACAAGGTAATAGTGCTTCATCTGCAACAGAGGTGGAGAATTCATCTACCGGAGCGCTGCTGGCTGTGACTGTCTTACTGATGAAAGCAGCTGTTCACAGCCCCTCAAAACGTGCTGTGCTATTTCACTTGTGACACTTCAAAGTATGTGATTGTGAGAAAGTCCTGGAGTGAAATGTCTTTTAAAAATTTTAGATCAGAAGAGAAATGCCAGAACATCAACAGGAAATAAAACATTTTTATTGAATATCTGTGTAATATGTATGTTATTTTAACGACAATTGGAAAACTCTACTGTGGGAAGTCACTACACAAAGTGAAACAAAATATAAACCACCTCATCAAAAATGAAGGTAAAATACGGCTAAAGTTGTCAGCTCGCGGGCCACGAGCGATATGGCAGGATAAAACACCCCAAACATTTCTACAAGATACAGAGAAAACCCACACAGAGAAACACTCAAGCAGGCAGTAAATATACACAAAGGCAACTAGGATCTTTCTACAGCATCAGATTCTAATACTTCACACAGCTTTGTCAGAAAGGTACATGTGGCTTCTTTGAGGATGAAAAATGTCATCTTGGTCACATGGCAGGTTCAGTCTCTGAGAATCATTGTACCTTACAAACCAGGTCTAGCGTGACGTTCAGTCTGGCAGTGTAGGAAGAGAAAGCATTAAGAATACCTTAACACAATGAGTCAGTCCTGGCACTTCGAACCTGCAGCTATCCTGAATGAATAACTGAAAGCTGGAGACCATGAAGCTCTTAGGCTGGAAAGCTGACTGTCTACTTCTTCTCTTTGGTGGGGTTTGGTCCTTAAGGATAAGATTTTAAAATATTCCAGCTTGATGCTTTGCATGTATGTGCCTGTTTCTATCAGAAAATGTCTCACTTGTGTTTTTTCTATGTTTCATGTAAAAAAGAAAGAAAATGGATCTTGCTATTCTCACTTTTGGAGGTGGGGAGAGATACAGGCTTTGATTCTCCTCCCAGTACTTTGCTGCTGCTTTTACCCTCAAAGTACTGAAAAACAAGGGTGCGTGGCCATCACTGCACTGATCTCTGAGACTGTCACACCTCTCCCAGAAGCAGAGCCTTGAGGGAGGCTGTGGAATTTAGTTTTCAGTGCACAGCTCCCCGATTACATTCATCTTGGTTGTTTCAGTAGTTTCTGTTAGATACAGAAGATTGATAAGAACATTAATGGTTAACTCTCATGCCTCCCTCCAAAAGCAATAGCATTTCCACATTTCTAGGGTAGTTTGCATTGCTGAAAATAATGAACTCTTCAAAGCATTATAAATATATTCACAGCTTGGAAAGATAAGCGAGGGGCCTCCAAGGACGGTAGATGAGCCAGAAGTGATGCCCTGAATGACTTGATGAGATGGTAGAGCGGAGGGGCCATGCTGGGGAGCTGTGAGAGGACTCTACGGGAAAGCAGCAGGGGCAAGGGCGGCAGGAAATGTAGAGTATTGCACAGGGCTCGACAAAATGCTGCGTGGTCAACCCATTCACTAGAGAATCCTTGTCCCCTGCATAGCTCTCCAGTTCTACATTGGTCCGTAACAACTGGAACTGCTTGTGCTATGCGTTCCTTCGGCAGTGCAGTAGAAGGGAATGGCAGTATTATTACAATATCACTACGGAATAAATTGATTGCTATCCACTGAGAGAACTACATTTCTAAGCACACACGGCAGTCACAGTGATACACAGAGCAGTCTTTCAAGACTCTTATGGAATGACTAATAGCTTCATAATAGTGCCATTTACTACATAATAACATTTAAAACATTTAAAAACTCCTCCTGAAACGAGCATCTAGTATACAGAAGAGGTTGCTTCAGTTTTCTAGAACTTGTTCTTTGTTTTCACTTTTTTTTTAAAGGACAAATTAAAACTTAAGTATAAATAGTATATAAAAGGTCACTAGCTGTTCTCTTTTGGCTTACTTCGAAGTGCATTTAGAACTATGGCTAAATTTTGTCATCTTCTGATGGGATTACAATACTGTCTGTTTACCATGAAACTATTTTGTATAATAAACTCACACGGCTGTGTCTAAAAAATATTCTGCATTCCTTCTAATCTGAGTTAGTATCATAAAATATTTTGTTACAAAGTCTAATGTGCAAACTCATTATAATGTGAAATTGTGGATGGAATTCACAGTATGCAAATTTTGTATAAAGGTGATAATGGAGAGCTACTCTTGTTTTCATAGCAGCATTTTACTACTGCTGCATCTCCCTCTTGCCCCTCCCTGCACAACTTCTGCAGTGGTCTGTCTTTGTATGTTAGATGAAATTTTTGCCTCCTGTGGAACTGCTTCCTCAACTTTCAATCTAAAGCCATTTCAGTCTGTTACATGTTTGCTTTGGAATATATACAAAAAAGTTATATCCTGGCTTCTGGCTACATCTCCATGAGGTCAGCCATGGAACTGCTCGGATCACGCTAAGTTACCTGTGAAAGAAGTCTACCCAATTGGATTTGCCCCTCCAAGATTCACTGTGGACATGAAGTGTGTTATTAGGATGGTCCAGTTGAAAGCTCAGATTTAAGTTGTCCTTTAAGATGTCAGTGTAACACTACTAGTGCCTTACAAGTTGGATATTTTTTCTGGAATGCAGACGATACAATAGTTACCCTATAATATAGTATCAGCTCTCCTATATCTCAGTCAATTTACATAATTTAAAATAGAACATCTTATTAAAAACATCTAGATATACACAGATTAGGAAACGCTTACAACATACAAATACACAAACTAGAAATAAATTCTCAGCATACTGGTGTATATATACAACTGTGTGATACAATAAATAATTTCTGTCATGCTCTATCTACACATCATATTGCTTAAAAGAAGAGTAGATCTGGGGCGGGCAGTGGTGAAATGAAGTGCCTTTAAAAGGCTCTCTACATTTAAATTTGTGCAAATTAAAATGGGAATTTGAAAGTACAACTGATCTGTGTCAGGAACACATGGCTGGAAATGAAAGGACCCATATTACTGAGGTATTTACAGATACTGGCTAAAGAGCACTATGTGGGCAAATGCAGAAAGGCTTCTTCTTCATTTTCTTCTTCTTCATAATTTAATTTAATTTAATTTAATTTACTTCTTGACTGCCAGGGCAGCATCTACCTCCTCCTCGGGCTGTAGGGTGTGCCACTGTGCAATGGGCCGCCGGGGGTTGGCCAGCATGTCTGACCAGTGCCGCAGCTCCGCGCCGGTGCTGTTGTAGCCCACAAAGACTTTCCCGATGGCATCGTTCTTGCCAATCTTGTCATAGTCCAAAACAGTCACAACAATTTGCACTTTCTGCAATGAGACAGAGAAAGGGCAGTGAGCATGACAGGAAGGAGAAGATCGGCAGGGATGAATGTGGGGACAGCCAGCCATGGAGAAGTCATGAAGGGGGAAGTGTGTGACAGCTGGACTAGATTCCCCTAATGATACGCAAATTCAAACTTTCGTCTTTGCTTCTTGTGAGTCTTCCAAATAAAATTAAGTTTACAACCTCCCTGTTAGCTTGCAACTTGCTCCATTGCATCGAAAAGCTGCATATGGAAATTGAAGTTGCTTGTTTTTCCTTTAATAGATTAACAAGTTACAGGTAAGTTAATTCAAAAGTTGTGCAATTTTACACACCCTTAATTTTTAAGTAAATAAGTTAGAGCCATTTCTGAACTTCAGCTGTTATGGTTGTAATGCTGTACTCTATTCTGGTAGTTGCTTTTCTACTATTTAACAGCTCTTACCCATCCATCCAGCATGCTAGTCAGGTATTTTCAGAGAAATTCAGAAGACAGCCTTTGTGGTTACTATATACATACACACACATGTTCTCATCTCTATACATGTGTGTGAGCACCTCTCTATACATGTGTGTGAGCACCTGTGCAGACATACAAGCATGTGTATATACTGTGTAAATTTATGTATTTATAGAGAAGTCTAGAAAACAGGCTGCCTGCTTAAGGGAGTTGGAATGGATGTATAAACCCCCACTGTCTTGGGGCTCTGACACACCAGCACTGCCTGTGACTGAGCTGATGTTGCAGTGCCACTTCTGTAGGAATGGTGACCTCTGGCAAACAGGGTTAAACAAGTCCCACACAGTCTGTGCGAGCCCATCTGTCACAGCTCATAGACAATTTTCCTTCCATTTAGGCTGGGGCACACTGGGAGGTGTTCAAGCCAGGCACTGATGTTTGTAGTTGTGTGCACATACACACAATTCCTCTCCTTCAGGTCTTTAGTATTTCTCAAAAGAGCACAAACAGCTATTCCTTCAGTGGAGTGGTGTTCTTCCCCAACAGCACCTCAGACTTTCACAGTCTTGGGCTGATTTTACCAAATTGTAAACACTTCTCCTTACAGAGCTTTATTTTTAAAGATGAACATACAGTTCTTTTCCTGGTTCCAGTGTGAGCTTCCTGAATAGAAGGAAGAAATGCCCTGAAATACATTTCCAGAAAAATATTCTATTCTCTAGAATTAGGTTTTTAAATTTAAAGCTTTAAATATATCTACAATTTGGACCTCTTACTAGAATGATCAATTTCAGGGCTTGTAATAGGATTATCTTTTAAAAGTAGCAAGACCAGGGTCATGAAGTTTATTTTATAAAGTCAATTTCCTTACGGGATTGTACAATTCACTGAGCCAGAAAAAGAGATGATTCCAACAGGCACTAAAGTATTTATATAGTTGCTGATGACAAAAGTATACATCAAACTCAAGGTTTTCCCTCCCCAGAGCACTCATGATAAAAGGCAATATCCTGAAGCAAGTATTTGTAGATGCCAGAATTACGTTTCAGTGTTGCTGTCTGCAATACACTCACTTTTAATGGTACCTCCCCAAATGAACAGTTACATTTTAGATGCATGGTACAATCACAGATATAAAAAGTAAGCATGAGACTACTTTTTGTGCTACAAAAAAATGCTTGCCTGATATACCTAGAAGCTTGGGGATTAGTTATTACTGGATTTTGTTTTTAATGTTAATCATAAGACAAAAATGAGCACTGTAAATGAAAGACCCTTTTCCTTGCTCTATAAAGACGTAAGTACAGCCAGCTCAGATGATTAACTTGGAGATGATTCTCTCCTCATGATCTCTGGACTGAACCTACAGAGAAATGTGAGCATCTCTGTGCCTTTGTACCATATTAAAGGCACAGCTGCATGGCAAAACCCAAGAGGTTCTAGTAGAAAGCACTGCCTCTCCTAATAAACACTTGGATTAGCAGTTTCCACGGCGTGATTAAGCCCTTTGGACTGAAAGGGCCTAGAGACACTGCTGCCTACAAAGGCCTTCTGTTTTCCATGTGGCAAAACATGTGCCTGATCTACTGGTAGCAACAGGATTTGACTTCCCAGTGGTTGCCCATTAGCCTTGAAGACATCACTTTCTTTCCCTTAAAAGCCAGAACCCATAGTCACTGTAAAATTGTTGAAAATGTTAATGTTTGGCTCCTTTAAAATTATACAGATGTACTGCTATTGACCTGCTTTCCCTCCATGACCTCTCTTCATTCTCCAACAATCAAGAAACTTGTATAACCATTACTTTTTGACTGAAAGTTTGCTTAATGACTTTTATATGAATTGCACAGAAGTCACAGTGATTCCTACCATATTAAGTCTAAATAACATTGAAAATGTGTTTTTCTAATGATGAAATCACTTCAGTATCCATGAGTAAGTAACTTCTAAATATAGTCTTTTATAACTAACTCAAAATACATTGGCAAGTGACCAAAGTCCATAATTGCAGATTTGAAATTGGGGCTATATAGTCAAGTAGATAGCTAAAAAGTCATTCTAATAAACTTATCAAAAAAAACAAAAGACAAAAATTTAAACATCTAAACCACAATATTTTTAAAATAAACTATATCCACCTCAAAAAATGACTTAGGATTAGAAGGCAAAATGATCAAGTACCAAGAACGCCCTTAACCATGCCAAAGCTTTGATAGGGTAATTTGGAGGTAGCCATTCCAGCTTCTCAATCCTGCCCCTATTTGGAAATCAAGACATTAGTTGCCTAAATTGTCACTTGATTTGATTCATCTTTTTTTGCCTCTGGGTCTTTGATCCTTGTTATGAGATCTTTCACAAGCACACAGACCTAACTTTCATTAAAATCAAGGGAAATTAGCTCCCACCGGATTTCCCACTTTTTGATTCCTAGAGTCCACAGACACCTGTACATGCAGTAGGGTATGAAGAACTTCTAAATGGACTAGTCATGCATCCAAGTCATTGTTATCCATGCTTCACCTTGTCTAGTTTTATCTTTGTTAGTACCAAGTCAATAAAATTCAAGCACAATTTTACTTGAAAGCTAGGCCTTTGCTCCTGGGCTTCTCTCCAGCTCAGATGCTATCAAAATCCAAGATACAGAATGTTAAAACCCATACCATGCTCTCATCTAGTGAAGAGAGGGATCCCAGTTTTGTCAAAACAATTTAAACCCATTAAAACTTTACAAGTTTAAAAGCATGGCACCTAACTTATACCACGACCTCTCTTACAATCCACAAAAGGATGTATTCCCAGACATTTTAAATTATGGTCACTTGAACTGGGAGGCCCCTGAAAGGACACTTTGCCCGCTCAGCTCCACCCAGAAAAGCTGTTGTATTGCTTAACATCTCCACAGTCCAGGGGCTCCATGGCCAGGTGGGAAGCCAGCATGCAGTTCTTTTCCCATGTGCCTACTGAGATGGTTAAAAAAAACTTCTCTCTTGAGATAAAAGACTCGTTAACATCAAAAGAAGTTAATCTCTCTCATGAGAGATGATTTGCCTCCCAGCAGCTCAAAGACAGACAACTGAGTCCCTGAAAAAACAATGCTTTGTCCTGGTATTTCCCACTGCTAATGTAGGCGACTTCCATCTCACTGTGCGGATTTCTGAGACCCTTAATTTTAGGTACTGAACTCTGGGAGTAGCATCTGGACAACTACTGGAGCTCTCCTGAGGTGCTAAGGGAACAAGTACTGCAGTACTGACCCCCAAGATTCTCAAATGCCTTTTTTCAAGGCATGTAGGAATCACCAAAGAAGTCTTCATAGTGTAGTGAATAACTGAAAAAAAGCTGTGTAGGAATTAGGTGTTTTACTTAAGAGGGGTGCTGCAGTGCTTTCAAAAAACAGGGCAAATAAATGCATAAGGAACACAAATTTAATGCATGATGTCAATTTATTACTTCAACTGATTTAGTGAAAAATGTTATATATGGCTTTTCTTTTATCCCTACACCTTTTTGCTGGCACATTCCTTCACTATCTCCCTGTGGATTTTTTTCCCCCAAATCCATTCCTGTTAACAGAAAATGTCAGTTATCCATTTCTCACTGATGAATCAAAGCTTCATAAGTACTTCACATTTTATCATTTCCCTCTTGAAGCAGTCACACTCATCTAATGTAGCACAGGGCTGGCACCTAGGTGCTAATGAAGGCATGCACATGTGATAATTAACAAGATTCCTGTTAAATATTTATAAGGGCTGAGAAATGGAATGCAGAGGGAAGACAAAACACTGTTTGACATTACCTGAATTTGCTCGAATGGTACTTCAAAGCTGAAAGACTCATTGTAGTAGGGATTCAGAGTGTTCTTTTTAATTGTAGTCTTTTTCTTCTTCAGCCTCTTACCATTCTGCATCAGATGGATCTTCACATAGGGATCTAAGCATTTAAGAAAAGAGGAAGAGCTAAGAAGGGGAGTCCAGTGTGTTTTCTACACATTTTAATCCCATACATGTAAGAGTAGATTAAAAAAAAAAAAAAAGACATTTACAGCTTGTATTTAAACAAATTCTTAATTTCTATGATAGAAAAATTCCTGTACAATTGTGAAGTATTCCTGATGAGAAAAGGTACGAAGTATTTATTGCATTGTCTCCTTAACATCATGAAGGCAGAGTAAATTCCACCAAACTTTGTTCCACAGCTCATTAACCATCCTGCAAGCATTTCTTAGCAATGGTTTGTGGGGTGGTTTTCCCAAGACCAGTGAGTGCTGTTGAATGCACACAGCAGGTACAGGGGTGGCAGGGCTGGATGCTCTGCAACCACCTGGCAACTACTCCCATCACTCCTTGGGCAGGTGCTGCACCATGGTTTTCCTGTCCTCTGACCTCCCTGGTGAGCTGTGACTGACACAGCGCAGGGTGCAGCGTTGCCTGGCAGGAAAGGACTCTGCCCCTTCAATGCCAGCCCTCTGCCCTAGTGCTGCACACAGCCAGAGTCCAGGGCGGGCCATGGTGCTGGCATAAATTACAGATTGGCTTTGCCACTCCCTAGTGAATTCCCATTGTCATTTCAAATGACTGGTGGTAGCAAAAGAACTCATTTGGTACCTAATCAGGAATTCCTTGTGTGAACAAAACTTTCCTGGACATTACAGTGCTGATGAGGTATCTTGGTGATGATAACTTCAATGGAAGTTTTGCCTGCTTAAAAGAATAGCACTGTGAGTCCTTAATCCATTAAAAGAGCCATGTTGCTGTTTGGAGAGTGAACTAGCATTCTTCCATGGAGCTGGTAATTCACAGTACCCTCACTCAGTTCAGCTATTTTTCTGTTCAGGCTTACCACAAAGCAACATCTGAGGCATGTCAAGCTCATACTTTTCAACAACTTGTATGGTACTGTCACCAAAATTTGGGTAGGTACCTCTTTGGCTTTAGGCAGCTGAACTGTGGTGTAGATCAAGGCTTATCTCAACTGAGCTGGTAGGAACTACATAAAATGCCTGCCAGACATAAGTCACCTGCAACATAAATAAGGGAGCCTGAATAATGCAAACTGTCAAAGGAGAGGGCTTCTCCTTTCCCTCCTGAGAAAAGGCTGGAGCTAGAGAAGGACAATTGAACACTGCACTTACTATGAGCAAACCATGCTTTATGATTCTGCAATGAAATTAAGTTTCAGAAGAGCAATTGCACTCTTCTACAGTCAAAGTATGCCTTTCTGTGGAAGATCTGGGAGATCAGGACAGTTAAGCTACTGGAATCACTTGATCACAGTCTGCAGTTCCTCTGAAGGGAGCATAATTTTGGTAGCAGACAACAGACAAGGGTATCAAAAGATCCAATGGCTGTGACAAGGAATTAGAGAAATTCTAACTTAGAAATAGGCATGTATTTTAGTAGTAAGACTGAAACAGCTGGAGTAGCTTCTCCAGTGGGGAACTCTCTATTAGAGAGGGTTAAGACTCCTTCTCCCTCAAAAGACTCAAACAGAAATTAAATCTGGGTAGGTTTACGCTTCAGGCAAGATGGGATTGTAAGGGTTCCTTGTGGCTGCACAACGTATGAATTAAGGAGTATCATGTGAAGAGCAAAATGATAGCAAAAAGCCAACAGAGGTCTGTTTCTTTTTTAATACTCAGTTCAACATCAGTGCACACAGGGTTTTGAAGATGGAAAGCAGGCCAATCTGGACTTCTTCAACATTAGTTGATACTTGAGAAAAGCTCATCACTTTTCCTGAGGCTTCATGCAGAATGCAAAATTGTGCTGACTTCAAAATGATGGTTTAGGCATACCTAACATATAGTAAGGAAGTTTAGTAGTCAATGAGTCAGTGGTAGAGTGTTAAGATATGAGAATGAGATAAGATGCTGTAAAAATATAATTTGAGTTACTAGACTGGAAGGCTAAACAGTACAACAATACATTATTATTAAGGGTATTAGAATGGAATAATTTATTAAAATAAATGCAGGTGATATAAGCCAATTCTTTGCTGATCTGTGCCTTTGCACAGACAATATACACAGATATGATGATTATTCATATATCCTTAAGGAACTGTACACTAAGATTTATAAAGTGATGCAGAAATATTCCTATATTGATAACAAAATCCGTGTTTTGGAGAAGAATATTTTAAAACTAGAAATCAATGTATGTAAAAGCTTGTACATCTATGAGTACATTCATTTTAAGTTATTTGCTTTTACTGACTTTCTATAGTTTCTATCTTCATGCTTGTATTAGAGCAAAACTGGACCCAGACAACTCACAGCCATGGGACAAGACCCACAAGATACATTCTGTGGTTTCTTTTTCATGTCCTGATCAGTTTCTTCTGTTTGTCAGTCTGGGGAGTTGAGTTAGGCTCAGTCAAATTCCAGTTGTTTCATAGGAAAGACCCAGCAGTGCCACTGTAGTGCAGAACTGAGTGGCAGAGGCACCAAATGGAGCACAGAATGCGGCATAACATGATAAAATAATCCAACTTTCTTTCATCATCTTGCTTTCATCTGAGGGTAAAATTGTCATGCTAATCTGAATACAAATCTATCACTTAACTGAAACCATGTTCCTTCTTGTTTCACAGGAAAGTATTAAATAAGTTTACTCATCACAAACATTTAAAATCAGAACAGGGTGTCCAGCTCAAGTAAGGGGATGGGCCATTAGAGATTTTTGCTGAGTTTATCCTCATTAAATGGTATATCCACTTCCTATTTTTTGAAGTATCGTGATCCTAACTAATTCTCCCCTCTCCTCATTCTTCTGTGTCCCATACACGAGCCCTTCCACCACTGCACTGTCCTCAGTTACATTCTCCCACGTTCCACGACATCAACTCCCTCAAATCCCCAGTAATCTACTTGCTTGCACTCTACACAGAAAACCTGATTCTTGTGACTTCATGAATAAATCTCTGAAGAAGACAGATTTTCTTCCACTAAATAACAGAAGCTGAACTGCTTGGAATCAATTACTGGAAGAAGGGATGATAATCAAAAGAAAGCAGAACCTCTGAAAGTGCCAGTCTCCAGTGATTTTTGTGAGATAAGGTTTAGTGCTAATGGAAACATCTCTCTACTTGCAACATAACCTCAGTGCTGGCCCCATTACTCATGCTGAGTAATACGTTAGCATGTAAATAGTCTCACTGAAGAACTGAGACTAGTAAAGATGACAGAACTGATATTACAACCCTGCAATGATAAATTGCCTGTTAAGTGCCTAGCCTGGTCATAAAGGGCAGAATTCTTTTGACCAAGTAGAAATGTCTACATCTGATGCCAATGAAAATAAAAAAGTATTTCTCTTTATGTACCTGGAATAGTTATCTCATTCCAGAGTAAACATCTCTCTTTAGTCAAATAGATTGCATCCCAAAACATTCATTTCTCTCCAGGAGTAAACATCAGTGTTTTTTACCCAGTTTGATTCCTTTCAAGTAAACAGGGATCTAGAACCACATTACATCCACAGATATCTCTGGATGGACCATACCCATCTGTCTGGAAGAAAAGATGTTGCACCTAGATGTCCCTCTGCTGAAGGGGACAGAATAGCTTTGTGTCCCTTGCTTAATAATTCATTTTAACCAGTGTGTGGGATTAAATAAATTGTGCTATTTATTCCCTCATTAATGGTCTACCCAGGAATGCTAAGATGATGTACAGTTCACAACTAATTGTGCATTGTAGATTTTACAGTAATGTGTCAGTGGAGGTTAGCTGAACTGCTTTTAAAGCACGGGGGACCAGCGGACACATTTTGTTTTCCTGAAGTTTGCAGTAAGATACCAATACATTAAGAAGTAATCAAAATGGTATGTAATATCAAGGCTTATACAGTAATCTGGACCATGAGGCGCATATACATATATATACACACAACTGGAACCCTCTTAAAATAATGACTAGTTACAGACATACTGTAGACAAGATGTACTTAATTGTGAAAGAGATTTCACAAAAGCAAACTTTAAAAAGGAAAAAATACTACAACTCAAAAGAAGAAAATAGTGGTAAAAGACAATATGTCAGGAAAAGGTAGAACTTGAGAATGACTGTTTTTCAAATGAAAAATGTTACAAGGATAAGCCAATGAAAAATCATTTGCCACACAGGTCAGAGAGAATTCAGCAAGCAAATTTCCATTTGTATGGATGTTCAGAACAAAAGCATCAAAAATATATTCAGCTTGGGATGGTTTTACTACAGAGGTTTATCCTGAATACAAACAGAAGGACAGTGCCCATCCTTTTTAAAATAAATTTAAGGCTTCTATAATCTAATCAAAATATGAAAAGAAAAGCATCTAGAAGTTGATAAATTTGAAAAATGCCACAGGGATAACACTGGAATTGATTGGATGTGCAGTTACTCTCCCGAGGCTGTGGGCAGGAGGAGCTTAATGGTTTAAAGAAAAAAATCCCATGTAGGTCTGTGCAGTGAGATCAGAGAAAACCCTCTACAAGCCTTGAGAAAGCCTAACGTGATTAACAGGAAAAAAAGTGAGCCAGAACAAACTAGTCATAGATACAGCTGAATAGTTTCATATGACAAAACACTGTAATAAGATGTTCTCAACTAAAATGTAGAAACAGAGAAGAAATACTGTGCCAGAACTGCCTCCAGCTGTACTTTTGTCTTCAAAATGTTCAGGATAACTGGGTGCTCATTAGCACGTGTTTTTTCCCATCAGAAGAAAATTCATGCACAACCCATGCCAAAGCTCAACATCACTGACATTTAGAGCAAAAGTGTCAGCAGACAGTGGAGTGTCCATTCCAGGAAGCAGAATGAATTCCTGAAGAGCTTGGAAATTGATTCAAGAAGTCAAGAAAATGAGATTTGGAAATGCAGCTTTACAAATAGCTGTGCAAATGCAGTTGGGACAGAGGTGACTTGCAGGGTGTATTGTTATTTCCAGGCTGAAGAACCACTCTCATCCTGCAACACAGCAGCAGAGTGAAAAGCCAAGGAAAGACCAAGCCAGGGGCTTAGACCAGAGCTGGGGCAGGGCTGGATTCAATACTGCACCCTCAGCCTATTCCCCTTCTGCGCAAACAGGCTTCAAGAGAAGCTCTCTTGGCAGGCAGTGGGGAGAACAGCCATTTAATGCAGCAACCAATTTTATTTTCTATAGAGACTGTAGCCGGGATGGAGGCCAGCAGCACCGACAATACCTTCGCCTTTTTAGCGAAGCAGCAGCATAGACCAGAGTTGTGCCATGGAAAGCAGCAAGGCCCTAAAAGCAAAGCAAAACAGGAAGAACTTTGCTGGGAGTTCTCACAGATTTGCCAGTTTTTCCCAAGAATCATGGGACATGCTCCCTCTGTGGGCATATAAACCCTTCCTCCCGAGGGAGAGGGACAATTCACACAATGCCTGTGGCATCCAGGCCATGGATAATTTCCCCTGACTTTTTTTCTTCTGTTTATTCGTGTTTGGATGAGAGGGGATAAAAAAAGTCTCTGGAATAATGAGTTTAGAGTGATATTGTGCCTGGATTTTCTCAGCTAGTATTTTTTCAGATGAATGGAAAGCTTTGAACGGGAAAGAAAACCAGAGGGGGAAAAGACAATATATGGTATGACTAAGAAGAAGGACAAGTACCTTCTAGACTGCATAAAATTTATAGTTTATATTCACTGATACAACCTATTGGGCCTTCTACCTTCCTCCACAGATGAGCAAATTGAAGTTAGAATGTTACTTTTAAGGAGCAGCTGATGTCCCAAGAGAAATATTGGAAAAGACTCTCACATTAGAAACAATTCTCTTGGCATAAACTATATGGTAAGGGTTTTTAAAATCAGATTTCCTTAAAAACATGACTTTTTTTTTTAAAGTTGATTTGCTACATAATGTCCAATCCTCAGTTAATGTTGATATTTTGCTACTCTCATCACACTTTCCCTAAAGCCTCCAGGCTGTAGATTACTTGATGTTATGGGCCAAGTCTTTAGCAGTAGCCAGTACTTGAGAGAGAGGTGGGTAGCAAGAAGTATTTGCTGTAGGTTCCTGTGCAGTGTCTACACCAGTCCTGACCCCAGCAAAACACATTTTAAAAATCCCTTTTACTGAAGGGGCTGAGGATTGAGCGGTAGAGACTCTCCCAACACCAGCCAGGAGGGTGCTGACTATGAATGGAGTTGAGAAGTTGCAAGCAGTCCAGATGGGCCATGAGAGCTGTGAACAGTTTAACCCTAAAAAGCTCGTACCACACTTGCCAGTGCCTGTCTATGCCATGGAGGGATGCTCCAGATCCACAGCATACACACAAAGCACATGCCCATCAGGCTCTTTTGGGCTCATAGGTCACAGTGTAAAATGACTTTGGATTACATATTTCCAGCAGCATCCTTAAAAGATGCTGTAAGACTGGGTAATTTATAAATGAAAACATTTGTAATTTCATATTCAATAACATTAGACAGATTCTCATAGGAATAATTGGAGTCCAGGAATCCATTTACAGTGGGGAAGAAGGGGTTGGTATTTACAGAAGTAACAACAGCCTGCCTAGAATGGAAAGAGTTAAATGGAGAGCAAAGCAGTCTCAAAATAACATCTCCTCACTGGTGTGCAGTTATATGAACATCAAATTGCTATTGAAATGCTGAATTCAGAGAACCAGGGAGCTTTGGGAAGAAGGTGGTGCTGTAAAACGGACAACCAGCCAACAATTCCCTCACCCAAAAATCCCAAACTGAGGTTGCTGAACATGTAGAGCTGACAATGGAAACAGAAATGTTCACAGTGGCCTAAGGGCTATTCAGCCAGCTCTTGAGTCTGCAATTCCACCTACAGTGCTTCCAACTGGAACATAACAACAAATGTTACAGTGCCAGATGGGGAAAGTAGCAGAAAACTGGGGAAAAAAAAAAAAAAGAAAAAAAGTCAAAACTCTTATTTAAAACCAACACAGATTAGTGCTTTAAGAGCTTATGATTAAGTTTACTGCCAGAGCAAGGACAGCTGATCTGTTATATCCAAGGGGTTCATTTCAGCACAGTTTCATTTCAGTTATAGGCTAAACAAATAGTTTTATAAAGTGCAACAAATGTGGGTTGAACTAACAGGAAAATGCACCTTGAGTTTTGGCTGTGTGTAAACACAGAAATACTCTTGTGGAAAAGCAAAGCTACTCAGCCAAGCACTTTGTAAATGTGATTACATGGAAACTCTGTGCCATCAAAGCAGTAAACCTTGTTCCCCTGTATTTGCACCAAAAGGGGAGGAACTGACTGCTCATGAAGCTTGAATGTAGTGAGGAAGGAAGAGACAGCATGGCATTGTAAAATTTTAACATACTGGAGAAGGGCACCTACAATCTTAAGTAACAAACAAAGAAATAAAAATGCATATCACAATACCATGCTTGTATACAAGTAGAAAAAATACAATAGCAACTAAGATGAAAGAGGCATTTATATCAAATAGTGGGAAGCTATTAATTCGAGCTGCTGATACAGGCAGACTCTCCAGGACAGGAATCCAGACTGAAACCAAAGCAAACTGGCAATACCTCAGGCAGCAAATTCCAGCAGACTGCTGAGTTAGAATTTAGGTGATGCCTTTTGATGATGTAGAGGAAAAAAAATGAAAATTTTATTTATTAAATTGGTGGCAGGGAAAATACCAGAAGATAATACACAGAGGCTTAGAGAGATTCAAAAGACTGTCCTCAAGTGAACTGGGGAGGAGGGAAGGGGGAATACACATGGACTGAGGAATAACAACAGGCAGCAGAGTGAGGAGAGAATCAGCAGCACAGATTACACCCCAAACAACCCAAGTTAAAGAGCAGTTCTTGTGGGATGTCTTAGCTGAAAACAAGAGGAGTGTGGGTACATAATGATGTACCACACTGGACTGCCAGTGAGTGCCTTGAAGCCCCGCAGAGCTGGGCTGGTTTGGGGGCAGAGCTGCCCCACCTCACTGAGGCACAGTGGCTGAGTGGAGGCCACAATCCAAACACCAGGTGGAAAAAGTGAGCACACTGGGGAGTATCAGGTGGCAAAGGCTGGGGTTTGGAAGGGCAGACACTGGGGTGGAGAACTGTCTCAATATGTCTGCATAAAGTGTGATGGACAGGAATTACACGTCATGTATTCAAGCCTCCACTGTTTTCCTACAGCTGTGCCACCTTAGATTTTTTTTTCTGTTTATTTGTTTTCTTTTAGAATATTAAGCAATTAAACACAGGCTTTTGCTCTCTACCCACCTTTCGCTGATAGACAAGAGGTTAAACTGCTTATTGCTGATTTAGGGTATGTTCTTCAAAGCTCTCTGTGTGCTGATGGAATCCAAACCTACATTTCCCACCTCTTGAGAGAACAAGACAAGGTTGTAAGATACATGATATGGGTTCTCAGTCTGCTCTGCTGAGTGTTCCTTTCAAATACTCAGTGAAGTGAAGGCAGGTGCCAAGTCCAGGTGCATTGAGTGCTCTCATTTACCTTGCCTGTGTGATCATCATCTTTGACCCTTTGCTCCTGTGCTGCATAAAGCTATTTGCCTACATCCTGGATGATGGTGGCAAGGCATCAGCTTTAGGAATCCCAGGTGGTGATGCTCCTGAATGGTGGTGTGAACATCAAGATTTTAGGGGACTTGAATGAAAGAAACATAGGGGATTGAAAAAAAGCTTTGATTAGTCAAGACTTTCTTTTTGCATGATGATATTTCTCTGCTTCCAGGCTTAAATAGCTAGGAAGGAAAATTAGTGTGCCATATAGAGATGAGGGTGAGTGAGGACAGACATCCAAAAATAACTGGAAGAAAGCAAAAAAGTCAAACAAAACCATGTCGTGAAAGGGTGGACCAATAGAAAGAACTGACTGAAAGGAAGTAATGCCAGTCAGAAAGAAGAATAGATGACCATAAAAAATATTTTATCATGGCAGAGCAATGAGACTTTACTTAGGACAAATGTTATGGAGACGTAGCCTGGTAGGGAACAACCTTCCTTGTCCATTTATTTGCTTGGAATTTTTTTTAGGTTTTTTTTCCTTTCATAAAGTTCTGACTGATAACAAACATACTCCTGTTTTAGTTATTTCCTCACTCCCAAACCCCTACCCATCACAAAGACCCCAAACCCCAAATCCAACAGCTGTGAAGCAAAATAAATCCTAATCTCAAACTGCATTGAGAACAGACAGGCATTTCAATATTACTGGGTAGTAAAGAAAACCACACGAGTGACTGTCAGTATTCACTCCAAGGAATTCCTCAACCCTGAAACACAGAGAAAGTCTATTAAAAACAAAAATTAGTCTAACTAGCATATTAGCAATTTACTGTAGCAAGAGTATACATTTTATAGTCCCAACTCTCCAAGTCAACATTGCCACAGAAAGGTTTTATAACCTGACTGTGTGTCAGCATGGCACTACTGTGTTGCAATTGTCTTTACATGGAAAAAAGCGAATATACCTTGCTAAAGGGTAATCTATGTACTCTTCCACAGAGGGTTAGAAGCAACACACTCAAACGCAGGCAAAGTCAGTTATAAACGCTGTCTGAGATCAAACCCACTGAACTGTCACATCGTTTACACATGAAAATTTTCTTCAAATGCAGCAAACCCAGTTATGTCCCTGTATTCCATCCATACCCTCACAGTCCAAAATAACATTAGGTGGGTTGGGAGGAGAAGCAGAGCACAGAAAAAATAGAAAAGCAAAGCAGCAGGGAGTTTTATCTTCATATGATCAAAAGGGTAGGAAACACCCAATTACCTCAGCTCACAGAAATGAGTCACCAGAAAAATGCAAGCCAATATACTGCAAAATAATTCTGATACTTTTAATAAAAACCTAGTGCTGCCACTTTATAAACTGCTTCTCTCATCCAGGTAAGCTTTCAGTCCCAGACAATGTGAAGGAGACTTTTTTTTTAAAAAATTCTGATGATTAAACTAGAAATAGCACAGAGGTAATACTGCAGGAATGCTGCAGTAAAGAAGGCATAGAAAAAACAGTCTTACATCAGTGTCTGCTGGTAAAGCAGCCTAATCTGAACTCCTCACAGCTGAGAAACCAACCCTAGCTATGCTTTAGCAATGCTGATATTTATTTTGAGAGCATATCAAGACTTTCAAACTACATTTCATTTATCAGTGGCTGCATATGTAAAGGGATTCCATCAGCATCCAGTTCTTGGTCTCAGTTTGAAATAATACTCAGTACTCTTTCTACCTGTGAAGTTTACATTTATGTAAATCTTAGTTCTCATTTTGTTTTCATTATTTTTCTGCTGGATTTGAGCTTCAAGGAAAAAAACATAAATGGAAGGAAGAAGGTACATGACTGCAGTCTTGTTTTTAGCCTACAAAATATGTATTCAGAATTACTTCAAGAAAATACTCAACAGCTCTCTTTCCCCTCTTATCCCTGCCTCCCAACACTTCCAGTATCTGTTAGGCAGGATTTTGGGAATTCATATAGGTTATTGTGGCACCTAATTTTAGTGTGACTTAGAGGATCAAACTCTTTACTGCCTCAACACAGAGACCACCAATCCCATAGATGAAACCTAAGGCAACCCACAATACAATTAGTTTTCTGAACCTCTTTGAACCTGGAGGCCACAATAAACCTTTCCCTATTCCCTGCCCAGAGCCACAGCTAAGGACAAGCTTAGCTGATGGGCTTCCTGGTGGTGAGAAGACTCCTGGAACAGTGCAAGGCAAGAACAGCATCTGCTCGGGGAGTGGAAAGAGCTATTCTGGATGATGTTTCTCAATATTGTTGGGAAAACTGGTTTTGTTTTGGATTAAATTTAACCACAGTAAGGAAGAAGAGATCAAAAGCAGATTTTATTGGGATGAACAACATCTTCATTTCAATCCCATCACGAGAAATTACAAGGTAGGCTAAATTTATCAGCAATTTCAACTGAGTTCAGCTAAATTATATCTGTTTTCCAAAAATGACAGCTGAGCGAAAACCTGTTTTTTAGAATCCCTCTACCCTCCTTCAGGTTTTAAATGCCTGAAGGTTAGATTTTTAACTCAAGTACTTGCAGAGGAAGGGCTGGGAGGCTGCACGCCTGCTCACATTCCTGTCTATTACACATAATGAAAGCAGTGACCTGAAACTTAAGGCAAATTTTTACTTAGACAAGAGTAGCATCGAGATTGTGTTTACTGAAGAGTCATGGAAGTGTTGAAGTCCTTGGGAGAACAAACTGTTTACTTTGTTTTTTAACTCCAGACAAGTTACAAGAAAGAGCAGGACAAGGAGTTATTTAAGAGCTAAGATTCAAGGAAAGGAACAAGTGTTCAAGGCCAACAGCACCTGCATTAAGAACACTCTGCTGCTGAGAACATTAGTCCTGCTCTAAGACAAGAGGACAGATAACTTGAAAAATGGTGCCATTAGGTGAAAGATGGAAGTATTTATAACATGACCAATAGCTCATGCCCCAAATTCTTCTTCAAATTGCCCCAGTCAGTTAATGGCACAAATGGATATCTGACCGACATGTTCACCACTGACTGTACACCACTTTAGTTTAAAAGGCAGTCAAACGTGACACAACCTCTCAGAAATCCAAGGGTACATGATAGTTTTCAGCTCAGTTACCTGCTACAAATTATACAGCAGATAGCCAATTTGATACAAAGGTGGTGGAGTGTGCTTCACTGACAAACCAGATTGAATCTGGGCAGCTCAGCATATTTCTGCCTGCTACTCCATTGAACAAGACCTTGATGCAGTCTAGTCATCGGATCATGATCTGTAATAAAATCAAATAACCCAGGAATCCAAAAAGCACATATGAATTTCCGAAACCCTTCGGCTCTTCAGAATTGAAAGGAGGAGTATTTGAAAAGACAAGCCTGAGTGTTTGTGGTTACTAGATGAGGAGAAGGAAGAGGATGACAGAGTAATGAAACTGGTGTTTTTATTTGGAATAAATAGATAGAAACCACAGTAAAGGAAAAGTGGATGACAATGCTTCTAAGCGAAGGTAGCAGTCATTGTGTGTAACAGAGAACAGAAATAATTTCAGTGAAACTAAGCTCACAAAACAGCACTCTTGTCTAGCAGCGTTCATCAAATTTAGAATAGATTTTTAAAGCTATCAACTATTTGTAGATGGGTCCATTTTCAAAGGCAGCTAGCTCCTGTTAAAAACCACCGGCATGAACACGAAGCAATCAATTCCCCCAGAGTCCCAGACTTCAGCTTTCCTCTGGAAACTCCTACTGAACATTTCTTTGAATTAGTCAGTACCTAATAGGCCTCTACCAGACAATAGGCCTCTATTTTTTTTTTCGCTTGTGAACAATGACAGTCAAGACAGTCACTCAGCCACAACAACAAAAAATTTAAATTCTTTCTCTTTACTGCATATCCCACAAAAGGCAATCAGAAAGCAATGATATTAAACTTGTGCATTTCAGAAAGACAAAACATTCTGTTAAAAATTAAGATCACAAACGTTAAAAAGAACATACTGAGGAAAACTGAGGTTTTAAGTTAAAAAAAAAAAAAGGCAGCTAGATTTAGCAAACAATAAACCTGCTTTTCTGATACTTTTAGGAGAGAAGGAGAGAAAGAGAAAGGGAGAGAGAGAGGGAGTGCCTCCAGTTAGCTTGCCATTAGCACAAAGGAAAACAATTGCAGGGCTTAGGGAGGATTTAGCTTTAACAAATGCTTATCACGAAGTCATGTCACTGCACACTGTTGTTCTGTATTTGGAATGAAATTAATTTCCAACTCCACATTAACCTTTTAGAGACCCTGCCTGGTAGAGGAATTTAATCCTTTGGATTTTGGTATGCCACCAGCAAAGGCCATTTCTAAATTTGGTGAGTTTGATAAGACTATTACCTGAAGAACTTTTATGAAAAGGAAAAAAAACAATCAGTTTACTAACAGTGGGTATTTCAAAACACTGAAAAGTTGAGTGTTGAACCAAATAGGCAAGAAAAACTAAATATAATCTAGGAAATCCTAATTTTTTTTAAAATTCCCATAACATATTATTCCTCTGTACTGTAATTAATCCACTGATACGGTGACAGCATGTTCTCAAGTCATACACTAATATAAAAAACTTTATTGTGATGAAGTAGATATTTTCTAAACTTTATGAAAAACAGGCCTTCTGATGCGATCAAGGAAGATCATTCAGCTGGGTAATAGGAAACAATTTCTAGCCTTACCACAAAGTAAGGGAAAACTGGTGATTTAGATAGTAATAAAAGCAGGAATTTCAGCACACATGGGGAAGTCCATTTTCTGGTCCTTATTAGTATTAATGCAACAACTGTCTTTGTTGGCCTCTGCAGTACTCTTTCCCTGCTGCATTCCAGGAGCTGAGAGGAGCCCTCTGGAAGTCAGACAAAATCTGCCGTCGCTACCATATTAGGAATCAAACCGAGTAGCAAAAGCCTCCGGCTGAGCGGAGATAAATCAGCGGGGAACACGTTTGCCTCCCAGCCAAATGAGTAAAGCAAAGTGATTGAGGAAACAAAATAAATAATAATTAAAAAATAAATCCTTAGCAGTAGGAGTGACTGCTTCCTTTTTACTTTCATCATGCGTCTTACTGAAGTATAGGTCCAAAGCAGATTTACAGATATGAGCACACCCTCTTCCTTCCATTTCTTTAATGCTGCAGAGTGAAATAAACCCAAGACACATATCAATGATCAGCTTCAAACGTTTTTAACACATTCTTTTTGGCTGGAAAGACAGCATTAGACTGCAGTGGAGTTTAAATTGCTCTTGACATAAATTTCGGCTTACAGCCAATCTGTTTCCTCCACCAAGATTTCCTCTAATCACAGACATAGTCACTCTTGCACTTGTGATCAGCCTCATAGTCCATAGAAAATCTCACCTGAAATACGTTTGCTAATGATTCAGCTCTTTGTAGAGGCAGAACAGAGGACTTGCTATTACACTTCCGTATATGTGCATGGATCTATTCTGAGCATTCTTGTTAGAAAGGGTCTATAAGGTAAGTAATCTATTATGGCATTGGCAAGAGGATGCAATTCCATGTAGATGTGGTTGAAATCTACAGATTTTGTATCTGCTGTGTGTGAATAAGGGCCAGATCTGCAAGGCATGCCAGTTCATAGCCTGTAAAAGGTGGGAAAGCCTTACTTCTATAGCATGGCATTTGGGGTCCAAGCTCAGCATGTTGAACTGTCCTATGAAAAGATCTCCATGTCTACTCTCTGCATTGCAGATGCTGTGAGATGGTGGATGCTCACAGGATGCAGGCATTGCAGATGCCATCCCAAAAAAGAAGAAGGACTGCTGTGTCTGTACCCATGTGCCAGCCTCACATAAAGGTCGATGTGCCATGTCCCCTCCTGGCCCTCAGCAGCCCACAGCACAACCATCCCACCTCCTCTCATGCTCCACCAAGTACGCAACCACTGCAGGTTAGGAGGCTTAACAAAATCATGGTATAGGTATCTTCAGGTTTCTATTTTGAAATCCAGAGAACATTTGCTCTTAGCACAGTATTTTACAGAAAGAAAACAGTCTGAAGAGTAGGAACATGTAATGAGATGGATACATTGTTAAGCCATTGTTAACTGGTGCTAAGCAACACCAGCATTTTAGCCTTAGTAGCCTTGCATGTAACTTGTGATTGTTGTCTTTGGCTGCAGTGGGTAGGAAACTGTCACATACACACATTTTTCTAATGCTCAACCATTAGGCTCCCATGGCAACCCTTCCTTCACACAACCAAAATGAATGGGGTGGTCTCCCCACAGAACTTAACACAAAGCGTTGTACAAATAGTGGCAGAAATAATATTTTGCCCATGGAAATATTACCACCTGTTTTGAGAGGAAAGGTGGTTTTTCAAAGGTGGTAAACTAGAAATAAAAAAGAAGATAGCATGTATGTCTTGTATTCGTTCAGGGGAAGAAAATCAGTAGGATTCTGTCAACCAGCAGGTTGTCTTGGTAAAAATAAGCAATGGCTGAGGGAATGCAGAAATAGAATGGTACTCATTACTTTCTACAGCTTTTGAGAGAAGAATAAAGCTGCAGCTTCCTAATTATATAGTGCTCACCCTCTAGCATATTGATTTCATTGTTATATTTTCTCCTTTCTTGGTAAGATGCTGTGGTTGAATGCTGTCGTCAGCTCCCAGTGTGTTGTTTTTCTGAATGCCTGTCTTAACTATTCAAATATCCACAAATGATATCAACATTAGCAAATAAAAACTGTGTATAAGACAGCTGAAGATGCACCAAGATACCCCTATTCACCCCCAATATCAAAGGAAGGTAAAGCAGAAGCTCACAGGTCATGACATCAGCCAGTGGTGGTAAGACCATAAATATTCATAGAGCGTCACACCAGTAAGCATTTATCACCAGTGGGAGCCTGGAAACTGGACTCTGGGGCCTGGGAGGGTCCTCTGGCTGAAGCTATATTCAGATTGCTTCACTCTGAAAGGCAATGTGGTGGCACCCAGAGGATGGAATTGAGTAACTCCGCATATCATCACCTTGCTGCTAATTAGAGTTCATTTTTCGTTTTGTTTAACTGGAGTCAACAAGGAGGTTACATGCCATTTTCTCAGTTATGTTTGTGGCTGGTAAGAAACGCTGGTATGCTGGACAGAAATTTAAGGGGAATAGGGAATGGTGGAGTTTGAAGCCCTGTTCGTTTCCATTTCAGGTTATGGGATTTGTATCTGTCCTACCGATTGAACGGAGACAAGCACAGCAGAGTATTTAACCAAGATTCAACTTTGAGTCGAGTTCACTAGATTTTCCTTTGCAAAACAGTTACTACATATTTTGTCATAGATATTGCTCATCTATAGAGAAGTAGAGATGGTGCCTAAGGAGTAACACCACATTTACAGCAAAAGTTGCAGATTGCACAGAAAAACAGTGGAAAAGTGTGAAAAATAGAGCTTTCATACTGCTAAAATTTCTGTCAATCAACTTTTCCTCTAATCAGATAGAAGATAAACTGAGTCTTACTGTCACACATTTAGTATATCACTTAGGTTTTCATAAAAGAATGGCTTAAAGTGCCTTTCAAGCTTTAAAGTGAACTCTCTTACATAAATTTGCCTACAACATGCTATGCAGTGCACTGTAGCATTTCAGATTTATTTTTCTTAGCATCCCTGTCATTCTAATCATAGCAAATTTCAGGCAGGACTCTTAAGCAAAACCCACAGAAGCTTTTCAAAGGCTCTTTATTTTCCTGCTTCTCCTTGAATTATCAGCACCTTTGTTTCATAAACTTTTGAACTTGCCATAAACATGTCTCAGTATGTTAAAGCACTGTCCTTCACCCAACTCCTGACTGTGAAAATACAGTAGCTTACAAAAAGAATTGACATGCACTTAAAAAAACCCCAAAACCCTATATTCCAACTTCATATGTTTTACTTTTTGTAAGTAAAGAGGTGACTTTGCCAACCATTTCTAAAGGATTAAAAAGCCTGCTGTGTCATCTCATGTATCTTCATTCAGTTTCTAATGCAGCCAGAGAACACAAAGGCTGAGAGAAAACCTTTTATCATTTGCAGTTATCGACTAGGCCAGAATACAGTATTAGGAACCTGAGAAACTTTTAGCTAAGACTTCTTTGCTTTGAAGAATGGCTGATCTCCTGAGTGAAGGAAAGCAGTCTACCCTCAAAAAGGTTGTTATTATTATCCAGAAACCTAACACATTTTAGGCAAAAATTGTTGGCGGCACTTTGAATGGCAACCTATTTTCTACTGCATTGCCACAACAGTCCAGAAGTTTTTGGGTGTTCTTATCACTTTATACACTAGCTTTGGGAGAGTTTTAGGTGCCTTCAATAATAAGGTATTTTATTTTTAAAAAAGTGTATCTATCAGAAGGCAAAGGCAATTTAAAAGAATTGCTGCTTCAATAAGAGAGAAAGTTAGTGTTTGTCCTGAGGCTCTTAATCCAAGATGCAGCTGATCTTAATGTTATGGGTTTCCAGCAAAATAAAGGCAGAATCTTTTTCTTCTGACAGCCTCTTGCTCATGTACCATGGCATGAGCAAACTGTAAAGTCAGAGGTAAAGGCTGATATTAAACACCAGGGTACTGCCCCACACTAGGTGCCAAGATCTCTGCACAGCAATCACATAGAATTCTATACTTTTAAATTTGGAACATATATAAAAAAGAATTTATTTTTAAAACCTTTCTACTTGCTTATGATTCCTGGTTAGGTTTGCTTTTGCATCCATCTTTTTCAGTCTGGACGAGAATCTTGACCTTATTCAAAGGCATCAGTCTATTTACTGACCAGAGGTAACCCACTGAAGAATTCTGGCATTGATTGATAGTTCAGCCAGCAATCAACTCCTGGAGGTACTGTATCAATTGAGAGGTGAGACTGCAAAATCACTGTATGTAAACTTCAAGAACAGTCACTGCTGCCAGCTCTTGTGATTTTATCATAGTCCTAAATTAGTATATTTCTTGAAGCCTTAGTTTCTCAGCATTATGCTACCATCAGAGATTTGCAGCTTACATTGCAAATAAAAAAATTAACTTCTCTAACTCTCACAGCGGGAAATAAAAGTCTGAAAGCATTGAATCCAAAGCTTCAAATCAAGAGTAATTTATTTAATTAATACACTTCAAGTATATTTATTCTTAAGTCAAGAACAAAAATCTGAGAACCTAGGTTTGGCAATATCACTACTATTCCTCTCTTTACCAACAGCATGCTCTAAAACTGAGCTGCTTGTAACCTTTTCCTTATGTATTATTTCCCACTGCAACCATTGTCAGCTTGCAGTGATAAAAGCTTTCAAAGCATAATTGAGAAGGGTTTTTATTTGTAGTTTTGCTTGACATTTTCCCCAGGATATTTTCAGAGTGAAATCAAGAATAAATCAAAATAAAGTCTTCAGAAAATTCATGGTGTCCTCCTTGGATAGTGGCATCACTAACATACTGAACTGAGGAAAACATCAAAACAGACATGGAAACCCAACCAGAACTGTATTGGTTGACTCTCTGTCAGGTCAGCATGAACACACTCAGGTTGACACCATTTTGGTAAATATTTTTCTAGCTACTGCAATCTGTGTTACACAGTTTTTGCTGTTGGGAGATTTATCACTAAATTTTCTATAGTCCTCTTCCAGCTTTAAGTGCAATAGAAAGCCCTTTTCTCCATTATTATTTAGGTTTCCTCCTGGGGAGAAAATAAAGCAATTTAGAAGACTAATCAGACAACAGTACAATGTTGAAGTGCTGGACACAAAAAAATCTCCCTGCAGTTTCCACAGCAAAATAGCTGTGCCACATAACTCTCAGATTCTGCTTGTCTATTTAGCTTTAGTTTTGTTGAAAATCAACCTCTGATCTCAGGCAAGTGCGAAAGAAGGGGGCAAGCAAAAGGAGTGGATACAAGACAGCACTGACTCAGTCATGGCTGGTGGCTCCTCAGGCAGGTGGTCTCATGGAGTCATGAGGCGAGCAGCACCTGAGTTATGCTCTTCCCGTGGATCACTCAGAAAGAATCTGTCCTCTGCGGTTTAGAAAGGGACATGGGGAAGAAGCAGGGGAAAAAGCTCTGTCTGCAGTTTAACTATTATCCCAAAGATTCCTGACTAATCTGGTACCCCTTATGCAGATGTGCAGCACTTGTGAGATCTCTGCATTTCATTACGCTCAACTACAAACACCAGGTTTCTTGCCCTGTTTTGGTAACGTGGATTAAAAACTTGGATCACGGTAATCACATTTCTCCTGCTTTCTCTTTATGTTCTCACTGTAGAAGGTAACTATCTCATATCTGTTTATATTGTGCACTATAAAATTGCATCAATCTCTTTAAGAGAGACTTTCAGGGAGCAGTAAATATCCAGATCATCATTTTATTGAATTGCTTCCTAGCACGGGACATTTGAATTCCACGGATTGTTGCCATGGCTGCAACCTGAATAAAGATATTTCCTTCCAGAATTCAGTAGACAAGCTTCCCTGTTTATTTTTCATTGAATTTTATTTGTATATGTAAAAAAAAAAAGGGACAACACTGACCAGTCAGTCTGTTCTTTAGCATTCATGTACTCTATTTCACCACATTATTACTTCATCAAGATAGTATCTTCTGGCCAGGCTAAAGAGGATCTTTTAGAAAGACAACAAACCAGATTTATGGACTTCAGCCTGCTCCATTAGCTCACATGCTCTAAGTTGGTTTCACATTAAATCTTGTGAAATGACTCTTCTATTACTTATATTATCAACTGTCCTCATTGCTCTGAAGGACTTTGACAGAATTTAAAGAAATCCAGCTCAAAAACCTTACCTGAAAGGAGAGTGAAAGGGGTTGAAGTGCCCTCTCCAATGAATATTTAGTTACTCATGTAAATGGAATAATCTGGGCATGGTTATGCTCTAGTAGCTGCTAACCTAGTGTAGAAAGGACTCCCCTGGAATGAGGAGATCCTCCACCCTGCTCCAAATGGAGTTTACCCTCTCCAAACACAAAATTTGAAAATCCTCCTGTCTGTGTTCATTCCCAGGAGCAGAAACCTTGGTAGTATCGAGTTTTGAGGAATTCAGAGGAGCCTAAAGTTGCCTTTTTTCTCAACTGTTGTCTTGATTACTTAAACACTTCCGTAAACATTGTTATTTTCACAGAATCACATAATGTGCTGAATTGGAAGGGACCCATGAGGATCACTGAGTCCAACCCCTGGCCCTGCACAGGACCATCCCCAAGAGTCACACCATATGCCTGAGAGAATATCATGCCATTCTCTCCTGTAATGGAAATAATTCTTTTTCCACAATCAGTGTTTGACAGTCCTCCTCTGGCATGATAAAGTAACTCTGTGTTTTGCACAAACAAGGCATCTCAGATTGGATTTACTGTCAATTAAGAATGCTGCATATAGATAACCTGAGAAACAGGAATTGGCTAAATCTGTTGCAGGCTGAGTTATGGCAGAACAGGCACATGGGCAGTGCACACGAGGTGAGTCAGTGGGACTTTTGTTTGAGTAACAGCTCTGCATGACACACAAAGTAAAGGCAGGCACAATTACAGCATTTATGGTCATGGAAACACAATTCCTCAGCTAGTGCTCAAGAGACAAAGACTGCTGATCAGTGAAAATTATGTAGCACTCTCGTACAAAGGAAGAATAAGGACCACGCTGTGTTACATATTTAGATGCTAGCCAGCACCCTGCTACCTCCTGATCCCAGGCCCAGTTCCCCAGCCACAAAAACCAATTGTGCTGCCCAAAGCTGTCTTTGAAGCAACCCTGGTGAGAAACTGATTCTAACAAGGCAAAGACAAGGAGGCACTTCAGACAACATCAGATGATTTAAAACTGTGCACAGCTCCCTGCTAGAATAAATGGGCACATCATCGCCATCGCTGGTGACATTTTATCTGTTCAGATAAGCAGAGAATTAGGGCAATAATGCCCTACCAGACTAAATTATGTAACTACTTATCTGTAAAGGTTGCTTTTGTTATCTCTATAATGGAATTATCTCCACAAAAACAGTTATTTAGCCACTTAGTTATAAAACCATGTAGGAACACCAGAATTTCTATCATCAGTTTATGATTGTCTTTTGTTATTAATTCCAATCGTGCTATAGAGTGATAATGAATCACAACAGGGGCACTGCTTCAGATATTGCAGCACAGTGTATCTACCAGACCAGAACAACTACCTGCTGCATTAGGATAATTCTGACAGACTTTTGTCTTTTTTCCTCATTCTTTGTTGTTTTGTTCCCTGTTTATCTGCTCTCAGCTTCCTCGTCTAAGCAAAGCCAGTGATAATATTTTCCTCTTTGATAAAAACCCTAGTGACATCTCAATTTATTTTTGAATCAGTCTGCCTGTCAATAGTTAGGTCCACTACACACACCAAGACCAGCGAGTGAAAAGGCATACTTGATGACATTTGGAAAGTCAACCCTAAACACAGCACCCAACATCTAAAATATTGGGATCACTTCTTGAACAAATGATGATGTGACATACTTGGTTGTTCAAAATAATGATATTATCTCTTTTTAGACCTGGTCACAGTGATTTGCTTTTGTCTAAATCATTTACATCTGTCCTGAATTTGTATAGAGCCATCCCTTTACAGTCCAGTAGCACTCTGTATCATCTTTCACACACACTGACATGATTGAACAAGTGTTTTGTTGAACTAGAAAATCGGGTTCATGTTCATACCTAGACCAATTCCCTAATAATGATTTTTCCATCTTGCAATCTGAAGTTCAATTTAAGGACCATGGAGCAATGAAAAGTGTTTTGTCCCTCATGAGAATTTGTCTTGTTCAGATCTAAAGAACATAAATACATGTTAGTAATGTATTGTTTCCATTTATATGTGACTTTTTACTTGCTCCTTTTTTCTCACTTGAGGAGGATAATCCATGTCCCTTTCCAGCATCTAAAAACCCCACCTTACCTTTGCACCAGGGAAGTCATTTACTGAGACTTTAACCTCTTTTTTGCAATCTACTGCTCATGCATATTAAGCATGACAGACACTGCACACACTTTTCAGGCCCTGACAGCAACAGCTTCCAATCTGTAAGAAGGCTGCTTAGGTCTAAAGTCAGCAGTGCTTTCCAAAATGATAGAACCTAGGGTATATGTATCTCCTGCAATATGTAAGATATACTGCAAATGCACATTATGCATAGAGAAAGGCACTCTGCCTGTTTACTGTTGGAAAAAAAAATTAAAATTTTTTTTTTTAAATTTATGGCTCTGTTTTTGTAAAGGAATCAGCTAATACATGGGCTGGATTTTATACTGATGCAATTTTACTGGCATGTCATTTTTCAGAACTAATGATCACACAACTGTGATCATAAAATGCTAAATTAATATGTTCTACAAAATAGTTTCATTTATTTTTGAGACTTAAGTAAGTACTTAAGGATGCTGACATTGAACTTCGTCAAAATATTCAAAAGAGCCCTTGTCCTTAGCAGAAACAAAGGAAAATATTAGTGATTGTTTTCTATCCTTCCAAAATAGGCTGGTTACAGCAAAATGAGCATTTTTGTAACCATTTAAAATACTTAAATTGGGCAGAATATGACAGTATTTTCAGAATGGTTAAAATACTCATTAGTTCATGAACATTCTCAGTGGCAGAGCACATTAGTCCAAAGACTGTAGTTATCTCAGTTGTTGTGGTGCTCTGTGATCCTGCTCCCACCTTCAGCTGTCTGCCATACATAGGCTCAGGTTGTTGCCTTGCACTTTCTAGCAAATTTTGCCCTCCCAGGTGGGCAGTGAAGGATCTGCTGGGCACAACAAGCAGAGCAGCCTGAACAAAAAAAAAGGAATTTTCAGCTATTTCCTAACCTCATTTCTCTTGGTTACATAGTAATATGGAAATCTTAATCTCTGTACTTGGAGGTCAAGTAAAGATTGTAATAATTCTTAAAGAGAATGTCTTTCTCTTCTATTGGAAATCTTACCTATGTATAGAAAATAATGAGAAGAGTCCATTGTAGGTGTTGGCCATGTTCTTGTTCCACGTTAGACCTAATGATCTGTGGATTTTGCCTTTTCTGTTTTGCTGTTGTCTGTTTGTTTCTTAATTTTTTTTTTCGCATTACTGGCACCAAACTCTCCAGTTTTTCTTATATAGGACTGGAAAATACATTTTTCCCTAACTTTCAAGGTTCTTCTTTTGCAGAGTACGATTAGCTAGAACAATGCTCTGTTTAAACTGATGTTCAAAAGTTTCCCTGCAGGCTCATTTTGAGACTGATACAATTCCAGAGAGGGATGGCATATATTTTAACACTGAACAAAAGCAAACATGAAATTCCATACTGCCTTTTTTTCACCTGATTGATACTTGTACTAGCACAGCAATATTTACATGACACAGAAGTCAGAATTTACTCACAGCTGGAGGCTAGTATTCATAACACTGCTAGTTTACCATCATGAACAGTCTCTTTACACAGTCTGAGTTGGAACCTGATCCATGACCAAGACCACTGTGCAAGTAAACAATACCATGATCACTTCCACTGAAGAATCATAGGCTAAACTGTCAGAATAATGTCAACTGCTACCACATTGCAGGTTTTGGAGTTTTGTATAAAGAAGACAAGATGTTTTTATTTTGCACTCGAACAAAAGCATTCATTAGCAGCTCTCAGAGTTATGCTTAGCTTAATCCAAGTTAGGCATGCAATATCTGTATTTCAGACTGTCCATAAATCACTTTTTGAGGATAAGAATCAGTTGGAGAAGAACAGCCAAACACTGTTTCAGAATATTGGTATTAAACACCCTTTATACAAACAAAATTATAAAAAAGCTGTCTGCGTAAGCCAAGAGAATGTCATGCAAGTGCATCAGATAAAGTGATGCACTTCTTTCACACATGCCATGAAAGCAGAATAAATATGATAGAGTTATTTGTTACTGTTCCAATTCTGTGGTGGTACTGTACACTGGGGTACGTTAAACTAGCATGATAAAAGGTGAACACAGAGTTCTTCAAAGTATTTTTATGCAAAAATTTTGTTTTCTTTCATCCACAAGGCAAATTAATAAAGTGATAAAAAAAGTATTCAGCCAAAATAATTGAAATGTGTATAAACTGGCATCATTATTGGGGAAATCATAAAAAGGAGAAAAAGAGAAAAACATGCAAAAAGCATTACAAAAATGGTTGCACAAGTTTCCGTAGAACATGCAACCAGACAAAACAGATGCGAAAACATTTGCTGTTCCTGGCAATAGGTAACAGTTTTCTTAGTATGCCAAGAAATACCTGGAATCAGCCACACTGCAAGTTTCTACCAGACACAAGTTACTGCTGCTCAGACAAGTAGCGTGTTTCCACTATAACCTTAATAATATACTGAGTCATGAAGAAGTTTGATGTTCCCTACCTCCACTCTAACCCTGCTGCTGACCCACAAGAGACAACCATGTGCAACTACTTTCTAAATGCTGGATAACAGCACTGTATGATACCAAGTACACAGGTAGAGATGTGATTTTTGGTACTGTTTGCTTCCAACTCATGAGCCCCAAATATTCACGAACATGCAGCATAATTTGGATTTCTGAGCATTACTATAAAGTACAATATATAAATCTCACAGAAATCTTATTTTGTTCTGGAAATATAGTCACAGGCTCGATTTTTTAAATACTACTATATCAGAAATTTCCAGTTGTTCAGTTGAAATACCATCAATACTTGACAAACTAAAAGACTGTTACTCAACATAAAAACTCTGCATCCATGCTTAATAATTTGATGTATATGTATGCCAATCCCATACAGATGCAAATGTCTTATGGGATTGGCCACAGATGATGCAGAACGCTAATTTAATATTGTACAGGGGGAATGTTTGTTAATTTCTTCCAGGATGTCTTGGTTATAAGAGCTACAAATTACTCTGATTTTGGAGCAGTGTGGGAATGAGAGAGGATGACACCTGCTCAGTACCACTCCTGCAGGAGATGATTCCCACACAAGGGATTTGCATGATAATAGAAATGCAGTATTTTCAGGGTTCTATTTACTACAGAAATATCTGTACACTATAGATTATTGACCAAAGCACTGAGCATAACAAACTGGAATCCACATGTCTGCTCACATTTTCATCTGTCATAGCTTTTATGTTCCCTTCCATTATTGCTACAACAACAGCTATGCTGCTATATATATATATTTTCCAAAAAGTCATATATATTGCATGATTAATCATTTAAATAATGAAACATCAGCTTCACACTATTGTTCCTATTACTTGTGTGATGTATGTATTGTCAGGTACCCATGACAGACCAAAACACCATCCTGGCAGTGAAAGTTTCCTTAAATATACCTAGTATGATTCAGTAACATCTTAGTCAACTGAAAAGTTCGAAAAATATTTTCTAGTCATTTCACAAAGTGCAGTGTGGCTGATGGCCCTCACCACAGCTGGATGATTCACAGCTGCCTACCTCCAAGAAGCAGTTCAGCAGAAATTACTGTTGTTTCTATAGCAAACAGAAAGGACTGAAACTGATTTCTCCTGGAAAATGCAAACCCAACGTACACAATTTCAAAAAGTAGTGACACTACCTACTCTTAAAATGATATAGTTATTTTAAACCTACACTAATGCTAAGGCAAAGGACTCCCTTCCCAAAATAAATGGCCATCTTGCATACCCAGATCAATAGCAACTCCAACACTTCCAGCTCAAACCAGCCAAGGTCTTTAGTCAGGACTGTGGCTTTGCAGAATAAAAATGAAGTAGAAAGCCAGACAGCCATTCTGCAGTTTGGGGAGTGTATGGATTGAACCCTTCAGGAAATCCACAGCTCAGAAGCCTGGACTGCAAGGTCTTCTCTACATGCCCTCTGGCAGAGAAGAGAAGCAAGGGCTGCAAGAACATCATGCCATCCTTCTTGTTATTCGCTTTCCTGTGGGCTTACAGAGCTCCTCTTATTGCCAGACTACAAACACATTCACTCTATGACTGTAACATTCTCTGTCCACAGCATGTGAACAGACAGGCAGGGGACACCAGCTCTTTAGTTGTGTGGTGAACATATTTTCTGTTCCATGATGGGAGAAAGATTGGAGAATTTAAGCCTTGGTGTGCTCGCTTATCAGGTGAATAGTTCCTCATTGCTGCTTCAAATTATAGACTTCAAGCTCTGTGGATGGAGCTGTGAACATGTGAAAGCTGCAATGCAGTTATTTTTCAGTTTTCCAGCTATTTTTGTATTTCACTTTTTAAATTAGCTTGTTACATAAAATGAGCTTATCCCTACCCACTACTCAGCATCCTTAATTTTATATCAGTTTCACCCCACTTATTACTAAATCTTCTCCCATCATAATTTTGCCTTTTTTTGTAACTTTGGACTATTTTATTTAAGGGACCTTCAAATGTATCATTAATCTCATGACTGAATCCAATTCTCTCTAAAGATTTCCTGTATCATTAATTTTACTCAGCTTAAATATTTTGGCTGATTTCAAAGAGTTAACCGCTAGCAACTCATACTGACGTACAAGGATTCTCTTCCACACGTGCACATCAGTTGACTCCATGTTCTGCATAACTAATAATACATGTCTAAAAATATATGGATTTGAGATTAATCTGATCAATCTATTTACGTAATCCAATCAATCTGTTTGTCTTCAAATATGTTTGTTTGTTGTTATGACATTAAGGTACCTCCTAAGACTAAAATCTAGTGCTAAACTAATGATACCCACAGAGACTTTTCAGGCCCCAATTACTTGTGTGCTGCAGCTGCCACTAAACTGAGTAAACAGTCTGTGTTGCAGTGTGGAGAATGGAGACAATATACTGTGATGTGGATCCCAGTCCTGTGCACTTCCTGTGCAGCTGAGAGTAGGAAGTGTTTATACTGTGCTAACTTAAACGAACCAGCTTCATTCCCATGTAATACACAACTAATAATTATATTAAAAAGGCTGCAATTAAAGCCCTATCTGAAAACTTTTCAGACCTACAGAATCCCAAAGAAGGAATGGCTAATGTCAAATAAAATTTAAAGCAAAAAGAATTTGATAAAAACCTTAATTAAAAGTCTGTCAGAACAAATACGTCTCACTTGATGTCCTGGAGCCCATTAAATTTTAATATGACAAAGTGCCACTGGGCATGAATGTCAGAGCTTCAGTGCTGCTAGAGACTCAGTGCTGGTTTCCTCAAAGCCCTCCTCAGACCTGTAAACTTCTCCTTTTGCACCCTGTCTCTGCAGCTGGCAAGAAAAGTGACACCTTAGAAAGTGTACCTCCAAAGCACCCAAAACCACAGGTATCCAGTGGGAGGTGGCAGGGAAGAGACTGGTATTAGTGGTTCCCAGCCCTGACACACACAGTGTGCTACCAGCACCTTTTGCATCAGCAGAGAGCTGCTGTGCAGCTGGTGAAGATTAACAGGAATACTAATTCTGGGTTTTGTTTTGCTGTGCATTGAGACTCCATGTGCACGAGCAACATGTGCATGGCCAACCAGGGCTGGCTAACCACTGAAACAGACCCTCGCTCTGCTCCTGTTTGGCAGGAGAGCAACATTAAAGTGACCCAGCAACAACCAGGGCAAGTCCAAGCTGTCTTGAGAGGAGTGGACACTACACTCTCTCCTCCCAAAATTGAAACAAAGTCCCTGCAAAATTCTGTACAAATTTCCCCTACCAATAAGTTCCTTATCTCACCCTCAGCTCAGATACACTTTTTTCAGACCTATATTTTGGCCACTGAGGAGGAAGGCAAGAGGACCATAGAACCTAGCTGTAAAATGTATGCTGCAAAAAATTCCAGCCATGTTAGCCAGAAAATACAAAAAAGCCCAAACCAACTAAGCTGTCAAAGAAAAGTAAAGCAGACAGGTTTTATTCAGTTGTTGTTCAAAGCTAATACACTAACACAATGGAAAACCACTGCCATTTCCATACTTTGGTATTTTCTGCAAACATAAGGAATATCCTGAAAATTTTTTGATAACAAAATGTTGTATACTTCGGTTCCCTATTATAAAAAACTACCAGAAAGGGAATCTACAAATCAGTGGCAAAACCAACAGAGAAGAAATCCAAAAAGTCATTATAGCACTATATAATTACTTGATGATTTTATCACTGTGTGTGTCAGCAGGAGCAAGAAAGAGACTGCTCTTCAGAGACAATTCTATCACAACAAGGCTTACAAAGATATTAATGTAAAAGCTTCTCATTGTCTGAAAATCCTTTGCCATGGCAACGTAAAATCAGCTGCTTCCAAGTGATTTTAAAGCTTAACCATCCATCCTAACCTTTGCACTTCAGACCTGGTATTTCAACCACAACTATTACATCTTCCAAACAGGTGTATGCATTATCTCTACAAAGACCTGCATGATGAGCAGGTCCATTTACTCTACAGGGACAAGTAATCACTTTGGGTCTCATGTGTGGCAGAAATTACTGTATTGAATCCTGTATTGAAATCACTCAGAGTCTTGCACATGCACTACAGGAATGGCTGGGGTGCTGTTTTTTGCATTACAATGAAGCTGCTTTTCATCAAACTGTACTTTTGTGCTGCTTTGAACTTGCTGACAGCATTGATCCTCTTATCATCTTCAAGAATCTCTGATAAGAACTATCTGATTCAATGGAAACTTGAGACAGTTTCAGCTAGAGATGTACCAAAATTTTCTTTGAAATCTACAGATGCTCCTCCATTCAGTCAGTGAGACCGAGTATGGAGGATAACTTGAAAAAAAAAAAGTGTTTCAAATTTGAACTGGGAAATTGCATACCTCAATTTCTGTGAAGATAAAAACCTGAAGAGCAGATTTTCAGCTGTGAGTTTTTAAACTGTGTTGGCTACTGGTTCTCAGGCTTGCATGCTGCTAGCAGTGATTGCAAACAACCTCCCTGAGAAAATACTTGACTCTATGCATTTGATAAGGAGTACTTACCATTTCCTGTCTGCCCACTATATTCTTGATTCATGCTCAGGTGATGGCACGGAAGAAAGAATATTTAAAATTCTGCTATGTGGCTTTTATTATTAAGTTTTTCAGGGCATGGGCATGATCAAACTGACTGGAGATCTCGAGTAGAGCCATGATACAAATAATACACAACAGTCTTAGGAAAGAAAGTGATTTGAGCACAGATGAAAGAAGGAGGTAAAAATAAGGAAATTCATGACGTCATATTGTTATTACTGCTACAGCAGCACACAAGAAGTCCCTCTTAGTTGGACATTGGCTCTATACAATAGGGGGCAGTCCTATCCCATATTGGAAATAAGAGTGCAAATAGAGGCAGAAAGAAATGCTCTTCAAGGTCAAACTTATCACAGGACCTTCATATATGGCCAAACAACAAGGTTCTAGTAAATCTGTGAAGAGTTAGCTTTAAGGCTCAAAGTAGCATTTAGGTTCATACAAAACAACATTGGCAAACTTTGGGTAACAAAATGAGTAAATGTAAAATGACCTTACGTATACATGAGAGGACATAGCTGTTAGTGTTTTCTGGAAAATGTTTTCTTTAATGTCTCAAACAACACACCACTGCATCTCCCACAGAAAACGATCACTCAGGTGTGGAGGTGCCCTCACTCTCCTTAACAGTTAGGGATATGAAAAAGTGCACACTTTAGGTCCCTCTGGGATGCATGCTGGTTGGCTCAGCTCACCCTTGGCACAGAGACAAACTGAGAGGTGGTGACTGAGCTCTGCACAGAGAATAGCCTTTGCAAGCTGAGTGAAAAAATGAAGCTGTCCCTGCCAACAGAGAAGGTCGTTCTGAAGCTAGGTTTTCATGAGTAGAACATGCACCAGGAAAGCAGTAACCCCAGTCCTGTTTCTACTCAATATGAGGTAATTTAATCCCCCACCTTCTCTGAGCATTTCCTGTCTTACCAGGGTATAGTTTTGGCTGGTGACTGGGAAATTAAACCATCTTCTCAAATCTACACACAAGGAAATAAGAAGGTGCCTGGGACAAGGGCATCTGGCAGGATATGCCTTGACTTTGCAAAGCACTGGTTAGGACATGTAAGTGAATGAGGACAGATGAAGGTCTCGAATCTACGAGATTTCACTTCTCTGGAATCATACAAGCATTTTACATTAGGAAGTTATGAGTTAAAGCCCACCATCAAAGTATATTCTAAAGTGGGAACCAGAAAGTAAGATTTCTTCAAAGGTTCAGAGCAGAAAGTACTACTAAATTAGTCACGTTTCCATGCCACCCATATCCCCATTGCCTCCTGCAACTGCATTTGCAGAGCCATTTGGAATACTAACATTTAGAGACTCCTTGAGAAATGCTAGAGGTACTTCTCAGACAAATAGAATTTTTCCTTTTGTTATTTTGTTTGTGATACCTTAGAAATTGAAGTGTACTTACCAGTCTAAACTTTCCTTAAAATATTTTTATAATATTTTAAAGCTGATTCATTGACATCCCAGAATCAGCTTCTGGATGAAAGAGCTCAAGGAACGAGAATTATACACATTTTTCTTCTGAATGCTCCTTTTCAAATTTGGTTATTCAAGTCACCTGATTGATGGTTAAATGCCCATGCCCTCTCTCATCTTCCTATTAACTGCATATCCAAGAGCCTCAGGTTAGTATTAACTTAAGCCCTAAAATACCTATTAAGCATTGAGTATCAGAAACTATTTTTTGAGTTTAAGTCCTCTAATTCCCCAAAAAAACCATTAACAACTTTTCTGTGCTGTCAGAGCTGTGTAAAAGAGTTAGATATAACTGAGACACCAACCTTCTGCTTTTCAGTTTATCAAAACTTGGCCCTGAACTGCCGATTCAGTAAAAATTTGGTCTTACTGAACTAGAAAAAGTTGATAAAAGTATCATTTAAAATGTATTTAAAAGCCTATGTATTTATCACAGTGTGTGTCAGCAAGTATGGATAGGATTTTCAAAAGTACACAGCTAAGCAATGAAGACCTGTCACCCCCTGGAGTTTAAATTCATGAATTGTCTTTATTTGAAATAAAAATAATAGTATAAGTTCCTGCTCATTTTGGTAAGTCCTGTCTTGCCTTTAATTGATTAGTATGTGATCTATTGAGCTTCATGGCTACCACATTAGAACTGGAGATCTGGTATGAGCATATGCTGTCTAATCTGTTGATGTAAACTTTGAAAATATGTACCTGAACTAACTTGAATGCTTCAGTTTACTGACGGAGGCCTTTGGAGCTGAAAACGCAAGCTGTATGTGGATTTAGTGTGGCTGTTGAAAATCGTGCTGTTCTACAATGGTCTGTGTTTTATGTGACATTGTTAAAACCATGATGTGGCTATGTTAGCGTGCCCAGTCTTCGGTGATGCATAGATGGCAACTCTCTGCAACTTTTATGAACCTAAAATTTTTGCCTTCCTGGCAGCTCACATGCAATTTCTCTCAAATACTTTTCACTGCAGTTATTTAGGGATTTTTTTCCCCTCTTGCCCAGTCTTCTTCCCATATCTTTATCACGTAAACATGACTAAGTCATTAAGTGACACAATGCTTCTTATATGCCTTATTTCTTCCTATTAGTTTGTGAGACTATTTTTGCTGCATGTTTTCTCTTTACTTGTGGCTTGCAGACCACTTAGGAATATGTGCTATTCAAACTAGTTTATTACCCCCATATAAAATTCACATAGAAACTGTTGATAAGAAATAAAACCCACAGACAGTGATAAGTAATGTGTCTTGTTTGCTAGGAGCAAGAAGGTGGCATTCATGTATGCACAAACAGACCAAACATCCAGTCAACACAGGGTACTCCAGAAACAGCCAAAGCCTTTACTATGAAATGCTTAAACAAAAAAGTATTAGCACATCCAAAATCTGAGTTTTATCACCCTTTACATAATAAAACAGAAACTTCACCCAATGGAAATCCACTGGACAATCTGAAAATTTGCCTGATTGGAATGTTGTGAAATGGCAGAATCTAACTCCATGTGTTAAAGCCAGTTTTCAGTTCTTCAGCTATGTGTGCAATTTGAGAGACAAGGAGGAAAATAAACACAGTGTATGTGGAAAGATAAAACTGGCAGATGGAGAAGCTGGCTTTGTTCTTCTGAGAATAAATAAAAATCAATAGAGAAAAACAAGGGTAAAAATACAAAACTGGGCATGAACATTTTGCATCTGACCAGAATGTTATCTTTCAATGAAACAACACTAGAATTAATACAGAACACTATTGTACCATATGGATGCTTGTATCTCTGCCAGGAAAACTGCATCACCTTTCGCTTCACTAAAAAAATGGACTGAAATGCTATTAGTTACAGCAAGTCTACCAATCTTTTCAATATGTCAGATACAATCTTGATTAGCAAAATATACTTCTCAGTCCAGTAAGACCAGCAGTGGTCCTGAGTGCTTGTAACCAAGTCTGACCCAAAGATACTGAAGAATTATTTAATTATCATGTCACACTTCAGAAACCCTGGTCAGTAAACTAAAATTCAGTCACTACTAATGAGGAATTGTCATTAATCATATTCAGAAGCAGCTCAGAGTTCTTCTCTCTGGTTATAATATTATTTTGTTAACAGCATTTTAGACAAGAAGTCCAAGCTCCTCCACTTTCCTTATCAAACTTAGCACAAGAACTTTATTTTATCTATAGATGGCAGTGCTATCAATTTACTTACTTCACTCTGTTATCAAATACAACATAAACAGCCATAAACAACACACAGAACATGCCCTCATACAATGCCCTCATACATATCATTTAGTATGCCTGATTGCTATAAGTCAAACGAACAAAAACGCCACAACATTCCCATAGGGTCCTTCAATTTTGAAGCCTCTTTCATGGAATTTTAACTCAGTTTCAGGAATATAATTGAACTAACAATCTGTTATCTCAGACAGGATGTTCTCTGCTTGATATTATGCAGAGCCGGACAGATGCCAAGGCAGATTTGAATGTACCTCATAGTACCAGTGGAAAATGCCTAGGCTGTTCTGAAAGCAAGAGGTGTGTGCTGGATGGGTAAGGCACCAACTGTCTGATGCCTGTCTTCCATTAAACCTATCAGGATTCAAGTACGCTGGAACTGTAAACAACGAGAAAATACAGCAAGCAGAATGTAAACAAGAAAAGCTAAAGCACTTATCCTGCAAATATTCTGCATAAAGAAAGCCTTGCACAACAACAGAATGCTTGGGGACCACGCTCTTTGCTGAAGAAAGATGCTGGCAGCCAACACAGACAAAACCTGGTTTCTAAAATCAGGGTATAGCTTAAGATGTTCAGATTCAGGAGAGGGAGTAATGAAACGATTTGGATCATTGGAATGATTGGAGCAGCTATCTAGATTAAAAAAAATTAATTTCCTTTATACAGAGATCAAAAAGAAAAAAAAAACAACTCCACCACGTGGCAAGAAAATGAGAACAGATTTAAATATGAATCAAAGCATGTTTGTCACTGGAATTGCAATAAAACAAAATACTTTTTTTCCCCTTAGTTCCCAAGGAAACACAGTGTAGGTAATCATTGCGTGCAATTACCAGCCTGGTGACTGACTGCCCCCTTTCCATACCATTTTAGCATATTGACCAGGATCATAATAGGCCTCTTAGACATTAAATTCCTACAAGTTTTCTGAAAGCAGACAGCCAGATGGAAAGCCTACTAAGTATCCCTAAATGAGGTGAAAGCTCCAACATGGTCTCACCTCTTATTACACACCAGAAAATACACGTCAAAGAGATACTATGGATGTTCAAACTGTGGAAAAAGTTTCAATCGAAGCATGTATTTTATTAGACATCAGAATACCCAGTCACACTCTGAAATTTAAAGGAAATCATGCCTTATAATTCCACTGCTCACAAAACTGTATTTGAAATTACCAGAGGACTACTGCTGGCTTTGGACTTTTGCCAACTCTTAATGCAATAGAACATTCCACCAGTGCAAAATTTCCCTCAAGGCTGAAAAGCAATCAAGTCATGTTCTCTGCTACCTCACGGAACCTGAGGATCACGACCGTAATACCTATACTCTACAGCAATGGCTATTTCATAATATCACAGACCCATTAGTTACACAAAGGAAAGTGTGCACTGGTGTATGTGAAAGATGTGCTTGTCTGAATAATTTCATTTATAAACAAATGACTGGCAAAGCTTTGTTGTGGATTCTCTTACACAATTTCATTTTGTTGTGTGAAGAACTCAAACCTTGATCAAAGAAATGCAATCAAATCCCAAATCAGACAAAAAGCAACATCTATCTCATACTTGAGTCTATTTCTTGACTAATTCATGTCAAAGAACTCAATCAATGTAGGAAATCACTCACTTGCTCTGCCACAGGGACTACCAGAAACAAAAGCTGAGCAGAGCAGCAGATGAAAAGATTATTCTTATCAAGTGCTAGTTTCCTGACCGAAATCCAGACAGTAACTTCCTGAAGTAGATGTTCCTCAGCAGTGGGGCAATACAAATAGTCTCCAGGAAAGGCTGAGCAACTCCCTGATTTCTACCACCATCCAGGAAGAAGCTTGGCCCAACATCCTTCAAACTTGTTTAGCCCCAAGGAAAGCGACTTCGAGTAACAACAGCAGAAACCTCTCTCAGAAACACCTTTGCTCCCACAGCTTTCCAGACCCAGATCCCAAATACCTTATTTCTAAAGTAACATGCACTTGTTTTAAATTAAATATTTCCCTCCTCTTTTTATCCACGAGGGAGCAGCCTGAATTAACTTAGCTTCCAACCAGCTGAAACAATTTGCAGCACAAGACTTGCTGACGATGTCACATCCTTACATAAGCACTTCTTCACATCCCACATTGTCAGGGCTTCTGAACTTAAAAAACCCGTTTTGTTGCAAGCTCTCATAATCACCACTTTTAGCATCCCTCAGATGTTGATAAGCATGTGATGGTTTGCTGATGGGAAGCAACCAATACAGCTGAGTACTTCAACTCTGCTTCCTGGAACTTACTGCAGGAATGTATCCCCTCACAACAGTGTTGGAATGAGACTGGCCCTCAAGCCAGCTATACTGCAAAGATTTCTTTAGAGGCTTAAAAAGAATTTAAGATGCTTTTTTTTTTCACTAGGGCTCAAACAGGATATTATCATATTCTCTTCACTGGAAAGGTGGATTTAACCTGCAGACCTGTATATGTGAAGAGTTCTGTGATACCACTGGAAATCTGGAGAAGGAGATCCCATGAATTTGGCTTGATAGCTGAGATTAAATAGAACCCGTTACTTCTCTGACCTGAAGCAGTTTCAACAAGGATGCTGCTGAGTTGCAGAGATTACATTTGGATCCCAAAATGCTCATACTTACATGACAGGAATTAAAATTTGGATCTGCCTTCTATAAGATCGTGCATAGCTTTTATTAGATCATGCATAGCTTCATAATGTATTTCTCTATCTTTATTTGATTTTTGACAAACTTTAACATGAGAGATTATATTGTGACAAAGTTCACAAAATCAGATCTTGTAAATCCTCCATTCTGCTTTCACAAAGAGGTAGAAAACTGAGGAGATTTGCAGTGGATAGGATTCTTTATGACTGATTTCTTTTCAGGCATATTTCGTAAGAAAATTTCTATATGTTATCCATTCCACAATGGTCAATTGTGTTACATAACATTTGAAGCTTGCAGTCAAACAAAGAAGTTTTTGTCTGCCAGCACATATACTGGACAGATGTTATGTTATCTCAGCTTTATTTCTGTCTTTCCTTAACTAGAGTTATATATTTTATTATTCAGTAATTATTGCATTAATACCTAATGTGATGGGACGCAGCAAGAAGACCCTGCACAGAAATTACTTTGATTTAAATAGAGTAAAAAAATGTTGCTGTATGTAAATTTGAAGACTGCTCAGCAGAACTGAAAGACATTGATGTGGAGAATAAACAATAGCTTATTCATCAAGAAGACCAAAAAAAGATAACTTAATAAACCATGAGAGGACTAGAATCACTGCACTAATAACCACAAAATGTCAGGAGCTGTTCCCTCCGTATTATCAGTTCTACTATTTTATTACATTGGGGATGCATCACTTGAGAGAAACACAGCTGACTCCATCTTATCAACAAGGCTGGTATAATGGAGGGAAAAATCCCAGAGTTTTGGCTTCAAAACGAATCACATTGTTAAGGGAGTTCAAAAAAAGACCAGATTCCTCTCTTGGACTTTGCAAAATAATTGTTTAGCACCTTAGCTGTGTTAAATCAGTATCTAAATAAAGGGGTTACTTATGTAGATTCTTCACTCATACCTAGCATTATCCTCCCCTTCAACACATCTGCAAATGTCACAGCAGTGACACATACATGTTAATGTTATTAAAGAAGACCCTAGTGAAGAAGGAACTGTGTTGACTTTCACGGCTAATAAACAGAAGGACAAAAACAGTAGTCAGGAATAAAACCTAGATAATTCTCACCTTCACCCACATAATTCGTTCTTTACTGGGGAAAAGTGGCATTTCTGGGCTTTGCTTTTTCACCTTGTTGGCAGGTAATCTCCAGTTAATCAAACTGGCCCCCCACCCCATAACTTTCTCAAATAGAACAAGGTGGCTCTAAAGCAGCGTGACCTGTGCTGGAAGGGAGAAGGCAGGGCTCAAACGCTGGCTTTTCTACCTCATCGATAGCATCATGGAAGTAAGAGTGAAGAATAAAATATTTGGAGAGAGAACCCTATTGAGATTCATATCACTCTACTGAGACAGACAAAAGGCACAATGAAAAAAACTGAATGTTGGCACTCCAATTTCAGCAACAAGATTGTATTTCTCTTCTGTTACCTCAAGAAGGGTAATGGGACCTTTTGGGGGAACTGCATCAATAGGAGAGAGGGTAGGACTTTCACCTTTAGTTAGAAAGGTTTCGGAAAATAAACTTTGGAATTGGCAAGGGGAAAGCTTCCTTTTCATTTTTGCCAAATAGCATGTTGCAGCTGCCATTGGAGAGCTTCACTTGCCAAATGTGCGAACAGATTTGAACAGCTATGACCCATAAAGGATTTATGTAAAGTAATAATACTGACAAAGAACTATAAACACCTGTTTTCTTATCTCTCTTCTTACGCTGAAGTACATGCTTTCTGTTGTCACAGACATTTTCAGCACAGTGTAGTAGAGGAAATGTGCAGTTCCCTTCTTGGCACACAACCCCTGCTCCTTTCAGGAGTAATCCAGGATCAAGGGTCTGATTTGTGAAATGTTTCTTTCCATTGACATGTGCACATAAAGGAGTTACACACTGGAAAGAGTCAGGAGATCTATAACAACCACAAAACTAATCATTTTTCTACCCACATGGGATTAAACAAACAAAAGATGCATGTGGGATTTAAAGTAATGCAAAAACTTTAAAAGTTTCTGTTTCTTCAGACAGTGCCACAAAATTCATCAAACCTCAACTGCATCAACACTGCTAATACAACACTCATCATGCTGTCTTAAAAACCTGTATGACTTTACACTGTTGTGAAAAGGAAATAGCCTCACTTATACTTCCCTTACTTTCTGTGCACATTTAAGCACTTCTCTAAACTGTATTGATGGAGATGAAAAAGATATCTTTATTTAGTTTGTATTTTTTTTCTTAAAATCCATTAAAGAAAAAGATGCAGGCTGCAATTTTCAGAGAGTAAAAAGAAATTAAACTTTCTTGTAAAAGAACTGACTAATTTCCCTGAGGATTCTAGAATCTGTCTACAGTATTTCTACATCCATTTTACAGCCACACACATTGCTATGAAATTTTTGAGGAACTTGAAAACTTAAAGCATTAATTACTTATATGAAAATGAGACAATTAACACACATCTTTACACTCGCTTTGAGACTGCACAACCAAATAAAAACTTACTATAATTTAATCAGGAAGAAACAGGCCTACAAACACAAAAGACATTATTTAGATGTGGCTATTCAAATAAAAGAATAAGAAGAGTTCACTTTCTTTGTTTTGGGGAAGGAAAGTAGGAGGAAGTCAATAGAAATGCCAGAAAATGATGACTATTGGCTGGAAAAGTCCAGCCAGCTGGGTGCTGACCACCTGTGCCTTTGGTCAGTGCCTACATGAAATAACCTTTCCTTTCTCAAATCAAGAAGTTATTCATACAGCTATTGAGCCAAGGCACTTTTTCAGCACAGTGATTGCCCTAAGCTTTCTCACAGCAAAGTCCACAGATTTTGTACAACTTCACTGCCAGTCAGCAAGCACGGTCTTTTTTCCTCATTTTAAGCACAGGAGAAAAAAAAGAGCAGAACAAGTTGACTGCTTCTTTGTAAAAATCAACAAATTTGACTGTTTATCTAATACAATATATTGTTGCGTGCAATAGCTGTAGCATATGATGCAGTGGAAATTGTGTACTCACTACAAAATGGACAATTACCTGACAATTTCCTCTTAAGACTTTCCAAAATGCCCTGAAATATGAGTCTGTGTATCCTCTAACACAGCTTCTATGATGAATACATTGTACTTTGGAACATATGTTGATTTTGCAATTTCCTTCTCCAGCTTTTAAATTGAGGAAGAAGGTGGTTTCAAGTTAAAGGCTTGAGTTAGCATTAGAAGAAACAACTCCCTAATACCATAATTAGCTATTGAGAAAGGACCACTTCAGCCAACTCCCCATCTACTGCCCAGTGCTACAGAAGATGTCACCAACAAGAATATTCTTTCAGGAAGGAGAGAAAGGTTTTAATGTAATGGAGATTTGCTGACTGATGCCATCACCACTGCAGGAGCCCACAGTGAAGTTGGTGCATTGCTGTGTGACCAGTTGTGAGTGTGAGAGATGCACTGCTGCAGCCATCTCCTGTTGGAAGGTCTGCTGGTGTAGTAGGGAGACTTAGATGTTAGATGATGTAGAAATCCTCTACAGTAACTAGAGAACTTAAAATATTTGTTGGTACTGATCTCTGTTGGATTCCTTAGGATTAGGCTAGTTGAAAATACAGCTGTGGTGGTGGTGTTTGTTGTTTATTTTTACTTTTGTCTTTTAATAAGGCTGTTTTCTTTTCCCTTAATACTTGCTGAGTTATGCTTACAATAGGGCTTATAGCAAGACCATGGCATTAATAGTGTATTTCTCTTCCCATAATATTGCACTCGTGTTAGCCAGCTTTTAAGGTTTCTTATGTTTTAATGAAGTTACTAAAGTGAATGCTCTGACTGCATAATTTATGAGCATTCACTTGGTCTTCAAAGAGCTGGTCTCTAAATAATTTTTAATTTCTCAATTCTTTGCTAAGACATCCAACCAAGCCTTTTGAATTTGAATGCAATCTTTCAAATTGTAGAAAACTAGCTGTATTTCCACTATAGAATCATTTAGTCCTCAGAGATGGTTGAGACAGAGTATTTACTTGGCAGATACAAAGGGGTGCTGTGTATTTTCTATTTATAACTCATAAATATTGAGATTAGCTTCCACACATAATGGGCCTGATTATGGGCTGCTTTCTTTTCACAACTGTATCTGCAGCTTTCGGCAGAAGGAAGAGCACATGGATCCAATGACAATCCTTTTTGCAGTTCTTTCTAAGCATTAATTTGCACAAAACAGTACAATTTAGGGTCTGCTATAGTATCTGTTACTTGGCAACAGTTCCTAAGGCAATACCTGAGCCCATGCCAGCTAGGGCATCTACTCCCCATTGAAACTGGAAGTGGTGAAAGGCAACAGTGCTGAGCACATAAGGGGAGGGTGTATTGCTTGCTTCTAGGATTTACATTCCTGGTAAACAGATTCACTAAAAGCTAAGCATACTAAAATAATAAAAAGAGTAAAAAAGCTCATTAGTTTTCAAAGATTTTTAGAAGGAATAAACCATACTGAAATTAATCCTGAAAAGATGACAAGATGTGTTAAGGCTTACATTTATTATCAGCTAGCAAAAGGTGACTTCTTGATACAAACCAGTATTTCACCATAATACACAGAGCCACTGAAGTTCTTAAAAAATCCAAATCAAAACCAAAATAAGGCACTTAAGCCAGAGGGCCTGAGTGGCCAAACACCTTACAACAACAGTCTGTTTAGAACTCAGCCACAGCCACTCCTGAAGGTTTAGAGGGAAAATGCTTTACAAAATATTCAGCTAATTTATTTCAGTTTGGCTTAGTCAAAGCAGGGAAAGCCGATGGAAGTTGAAATGAAAGTTTTTATTTTATGTTAGGAACAAAACTGAATACAAATGGAGGGTATGACTAAACACATGGGAATCTATAGAACTGCCTGCACAAATGTGTATATGTATTTGAGATTTTCCTGTGTAGTAAAAATAACAACCATATTTATCACAAAGACCACATTTATCTACTACTCAAATGCACTCAGGGTTACACAACCAATTTTACTTTAAAAAATAAGTTAAAATTACAACTACAAATAAGATCAAAATGAATTTAGAATAAAGTTTCATACTTATTTAAATCTGTATTTGTAATCAGTATTATTTTGATTTAAATTAATATCTCATGGGGAGCTGCAGATAATTCCTGTCCTTTTCTGGAGCAGAAGGTATCATAAACCTAATGAAGCACCATAACTAACAAAGAACCACTGTGAACTGAATGGCATTGGTGAGCTGCATTGTGCCCTTACCAAGGAATTAGCTGGATTATGTTTCTAAGGACTGTTCGGAGAGATTAAACTATAAACTGGTTTTGAAATCTTCCCATTCTGCAAATGACTTCATAGAAATTAAAACAAAGCAAAACCAACAGAGTAACCTGGGAGTCTAAGCTCCCTGTGAGACCTAAGCTTTTAAGTCTCATAGACATTTTGGGTGGAGGATGCTTATAAAACTATCAAAGACCATCAAGTTCAGATAAACAAAAATAATTGCTTTATATCTTAAATTCCTACACATCACCTTCCAGATGTCAGATTCATTAACAATGCATTTGAATATAATTTAAATAATTACAATGCCATTTTAGAATATGCGTAATTGCTTGCCAGAGGCCCTTGCTCACCAGAAGCAATAATTTCCACTTGTTGCAGTGACTTTATGAGCTCAGGCTAAAATAGTTCCAGTGTTTGAGCCAAGGTTTGCTCTAGTCACAGCCTGATGTTGAAATTAAGTTTAAGACTGGGAGTTTATTGCTCAGATGGGTGATATGGTTTTGTTATAAGGAGTCTAATGAATTTGATGATTAGTATGTTGTCTTTTATTGTCTGTTTCCAAAGTAATTTATGCTTGGCTTTTGACTACTAATGAAATTTATGAAAAATGCTGGCAATAAATGTTTTTATAAAGGTTTGGAGTTTTTTTAAACAGCTGTAGTAACCACTAAGTGTGATATACATGCTGACTAGGAGGATTAAGGTTTACCAGCTGAGGCCCTGTAAAAATGCCAGGACAGGTAGTGCTCTCAATCTACTTCCATCTCTCTTGCTTTGGGTAGTTTTGTAACAGGGCTCTCTCAATCTGCACAACATAAATATACATGCTAAAAAAAAATCAAGCATGTATTCAAGCCTGACTGACCACTATTATGGATTTAATAAATTTATATAGAATAGTAGAAGTTCAGATGACTATTGAGCCACAGTGACTGGTTCTTTGTATTGGGACTAAAGATAACGTAAATGCTGAAACCTCCCACATCATTGAGGTGCAAAGGTATAGCAGATATTTACTAACAGCAATAATACTCAAGATGTAGAGAGAAGCAGCCAGAAGGAAGCCACAAGGTTGCCTGCCACTGTGCTGTGAGTGCTTGTAAGTGCTCCCAGGAGTCAGGGCCTTGCTCCTTCTCTCTGTGAGGCAGGTAAACTTCACAGATGCATAAAAGATGGGTGCAAGAGAAAAGCAGAACCCTTTCCAAACGTCCGCCTTCTGCTCTTCCAGCATCTTCTCAAACATAGGAAAGCAAAACTAGAAGATATATCCCAAACTCAAAACAACAACAAAAAGGTATTTTTTGCCTATTTTTGACAAACTGCTAAGATTTTTTTCTCCCATCTGTGTCAACAACAGCATTTTCACCTCTTGTTAATAGTGCTGTTGAATATATAGGTAACGTTCAGTTTGAGTTCACATTTGATTGTTAACTTTTTCCCACCTCTAACGCAGTTCTGAGGGGGTGGATTGGGGTGGATGGAGGCTTCTGCTTTTACCAGGAGTGTCTTGGAGGCTCCGAAAGACCCCTCTGGCCAGTACAGCCAGGTACTGTGCAGACAGACCTGTCCTACCCCAGCCGGTGTTCTGGCGTGTATCCACCTCCCCCCAGCTAGATGGCTTGTGAGTTACCAGGGTTCAACAGAGGGCTCAATTGCATAGAGTTCTGGAGACACTTCATTCCCAAGGAGTCCAGAGGCAAAAGGGCCCGAATGACCTTGTGAAACCCTTGTTATAGGGGCACTGGCCAGAGGGCAGGGGGCATAGGGGTGGAGAGAGGGGCGGGAGGATACAGAAGGAGGGAAGGGTAGAGTGAGGGAACCAGTCAAGGCCAATGAACATGGGAGAATTAACATATCCAGGTAAGGTAACCTAGGGAGAGACCATTCACTTTCCAAGGGGTGATTTCAAACAGCAGAGCTGTCCCACCAATGTACATCTGCTATTTCGGGACCTCTCGGCTTCTTGGTAGTTCCTGGGATGGGCTCAGCTACCCCAATACACCTTCACTGTCATGCAAAACTTTCAGTTTTACAATATGAAAAGCCATTTTAGTATCTAGAGAAAGTAACAAAACGAGGGGGAAATATTTGCTAACTGAGATAAAATCCTGTCACCTTTGTTAGCACTTAGAGAGTAGGCATTATTTAGTGTGAATAATGACAACAGAATCTCAGCTTGATTTCCAAAGTTGTTTCTGCATAATTTATTCAAAAGATAAATTCCCTAATGAAAGCTACTGGATCTACTTTAAACCAACATTATTTCATCTATAATTACTGCCGCAGGAATACCATACTAACTGCCACTTATCACTGTCAGTGACTTTTGAATTCCTGCTACAACTATGGTATCCCATTGGGTTTGTTTGTCTCCAAGAGAACATGATGTTTCAGGTTTGGCATGGCCTTAAAAAGGAGAACAAAACCTCTCTTTCCCTAGAAATTCAAACGTCCTCTATGTGCCTCAGAACACAGAGAAGAGTAAGCCCATTCATTTCCTCATAGTTATTTCCAACACAATGCACTATATTTTCCATCTGAAGTTTGTAGAAGCTCTTCAATTCATTAGTGCTTCCCCTGCCCCTCTCTTTCATTCCTTATAAGCTCAAGTACCCATTATCCATCACATTTCTCACAAAGTTTGGAAAAGAATGTAGATGCTCTGGCCGTCAGAACCAACCCTCAGTCAAAAATCCCCACGCTTTGTCATTATGAGAAACTAATCTTTCATTAGGAAGCCATTAGGAAGTAAATGTGCTTAAGAACATTAAGTTGCAATTTGTTCATTATGAGCGTTAGGGAGACTATTAGTGGTGTGTCCTAATCAAGTGTCCATTGTGGAGAAGAAAAGGTTAGACTTTATTGAGTAATGACTACAACAACATTTGTATGTCCGTTACTTTTATGTCTGTTGCTGTGCAGTGGATGACTTTAGAAGCAAGTAAAACAAAAAACAAGAAATAACTGGTTATTGATAGAAGACTTTGCTTTCCCTCACTACGTGAAGGTCCTCCAGTCACTCTTCATCGAGAGTGGTAAATAAAAACTTCAGGGTTGCTTTTAGTAAGATCCCATTTCTGTTTATTTTGCATGTAACGATTATTCTTAAGATTAAAAAAAAATAAAAGCAAAACACTTTTTTTTCTTGTCACTTGGTAAATCAAAATGAGCAATTACATCATCTGTGTGTTAGTGGCAGCTGTAAAAGTTTTCAGCCCTAGAACTGTGCTGGAAATAGCCTCATTCTCAATGGTGGGCAGCAACTGTTTCTTCTAAACAGAAGGCATACAAAACAAAATTCTTCTGGAAAGACCTCACCTTATACAGCATCTTGTTATTTAATTTGGTCTCAACTAATTGGCAATTTAGACAGTAATTTGTGTCCAAATTCCAGATGCAGCAGAGAACAGAAACCTACAGGGAGCTGCAGCAGGTCTCTGGGACACAGCCCAGGTGCCACGCGCGCTGGCTGCAGCCTCCCTCATGGGTGGCACACACCCTGTCATGCACGCTGTGACACCCACAGAAAGGCTGCCAGGACTATCTGCAGGTACTGAGCACCTTGGATGTATCAGCCTCACCGCCTACCACACATGCAGTGCTGTCATTTTGATTTCTGGTGTGCACGCAAATGCAGAGCACTCCTAACCCTGCACATGGAGGCAGTCACACCTGAGCCCTTCAAATGCAGAAACAATCTTCCTAGCACCTCAAACAGCAGTCAGCACGGCGACCTGTGGTGAGTTCCTCTATTACCTATTGTGAGCAACACTGCAGTGAAATGCTCACATTTTGTGAGATTAAACAGACAATAGGAATTGTAGTCACATTTTTTTCTCTTGACTGAATAGTCTGTATTTATCTCTAGGCAACAAGAGAGAAGGAAAGTACAGAGAGCTTGCACTGTCATCTGATTGTGTAACGCTTCGGACCTTGTCTTGGAATGGAATGGAATGCATTGTGATTTTTTTTTTTTTTTTAAGCTAGAATTAGTTATGATAAACTCAGTCATGCCCAAACTTTCAAGAAAATACAAACGACATCTTTCGGACAGGGAGCAAGAGCCCTTACCTTCTCAGGCAAGACACCTCCAACAGAAAACTAGTTGATTTTCTGCCTTTACAAGCCTGCAAAATCTTCAAGCAGATTTTCACACACATACCTGACAATCCACCGACATCCATCTTCTTCAGGTTCTTTGCCTCCAGAATGACGACAGTCAGTTTGCCAGCAGTAGGCACATAACGGAGGGAGAAGCAGATATCACCCAGCTTTTCTTGCTGCAAAAGCAAACAAGACATGATGTTTTAATCTTTTTTTTTTACCTTTTTAAAAGTGCAATTTTGAAAGCTCTGCAGAAAATTAGCAGGATTACATCTCTGACTCATTCTGCTAAAGAAAACATTCAAATGAACAATACTGAGAAAATAACCACAAATTGACCATGTTAAATTCTTGATAACCTCAAGTCTGCTGCAGCAGCTATTGTGTATGTGACAAGATATGTGCTGGTCACAAAGCAAGTTATACTTCTCATGATTGCAGCCCTGACAATAGGGATCCCACAAATACTGTCTGCTCTTTAAACCAAGCCAGGATGTTTTTGTTTTCGCCAGGCTGTGTTTCAGTGGAAATCAATTAACAAACATGCATACACAGCTACTAGGCTGTTTCCTGTGAAACAGTAACACGGATCTTTCTCATCACGCTTTGTCACAAAAGCAAAAGGTATAAAAAACACACAAAGTACAAAATATTCAGTATAAAAAAAAGACTTGTCTCCTATCTGTCAGAAGAGGAAAAAAAAGGCAGACAAAGACCATGAAAGGACACAGTACATCCCTCCTCACATAAGGAATAGCTGGAAGGATTTGGTTTTGCCTTTCAGCCCATCATCTGAGATCCTGCCAAATGCAGCCTTTTGCTATTTATCGCTTCATATTTTTCTAACGGTCCTGTCAAAGAGGGAAAGGCTGAATGATGTTCAGAATTACAGGAACTTTGTTTTAAAAGGATGAATAAGAGATAGGAACTTGCAGATGAGAGAGAGAGGATATTGCTTAGAAATGGTGAGTAGGATGATGCAAGCTGCTTTCCCCCTTTCCTTCAAGGCCCACAGTATCTCTAGGGGGGCTAACAAAGATGCTTTTGAGACAAGAAGACCTTACACTGAACAGACTAATGAAGAATTTCAGACAGCCATGTTTCTCTTTCAAAGGCATTAGTTCTTATGGCATATGTCTACTTGACAATTTATTCTGACAGTAGAGTATAAAGTACATTTCTATGATCATATCTCTTTGGTTTCAGTGTTTTCTTAGACACTACTGAGAGCAACTCGCTTACATGATCGCGGATGTAGTGGATATTTCCTACAGAACAGACAGTCCATGTGCAAAGCACTTCACCTATGAAGTGACAGATTCTAAATGGATTATTTCAAATTGGGACTGAAATCCAGGGATTGCAATAAATAGTTCCCTGCCAGACATCATCTCAGCGATCACCAGTGGTCGGGAAACACACAGAACAAACGTAGTTACATGTAGTTAAAAAATTCTCAGACAGAACAAACAAAATAGCTCGTGCTGTTAAATGCGTGTATTGTATAAAAATGCTGTCAGAATGCAAGAATGCATCTTGAAAACTCATGGTATTCTCCTCACCTCAAAAAGGATATGGTAGAACTGGGACAGATTCCAAGAAAAGCAGCAGGAATAAACAAGGAAATGACACAGTTTCTGCAGAAGGAACATGTAAGCAGATTAGGACTCTTCAGGTTGTAAAGTGAGAAGGTGGAGAAAAGACCTCTATCTGACCTAGAAGGGCTAGAGATGTTATTACCTTGTTCAAAAGCACTGACACAAATATAAAAAAAAATACATTTTTAACTCATATCTAGAATAATCCAAGATGTCTTCCACAACATGGACTGCGCTGCCATTTACTATTCCTCCCTGACTGTATATATTGTCATAAATCCCAGCACAGATTCTGATCATGAAAATACAGACTTCAGCCACGCAATCTGTGTAGCTTGTGCCTGGCTTGAGCGGAACTTCAAATGGCACAGTGACAGCAAAACATGTTCCTATTCACCTGCCATTTGGTTTTGGAAGTCCATATTGGATAGGGTAACAGTGAAGTTGATCTATCACTTGCAGGTTGTTCAGAACAGAACAAATCAATTGCTTATTGATTTGTGTTATCATGATCACAGCTCACCCAGCCCCCCGGTGTTCTCCACAGTCACTGCTCTATTACATTGTAAAGCTGGCTTAAATTCATCTGTTGATTCATGGGGCTCTGAGAAGACTGAAACAAGGTATATATGGAAGCTAAATCAAGTACCACGGTACTCCATATACCAATTGTATTGGTATTGGTACGCTGCACCAATGAAAAAGTTATTTTAGTCCCTCCATCTTAGAGGTCTTTGTACCCACATATTACCCAATATTTGAGAACTCTGCCTCACCTCCAGATTCATTAGGCAGAGCTTTAGTTGTAGCAGCATGGTAGCAGCAATTTATCCCCTTTTAAATCAATACCATGCTTCTAATTATTCCTTTCAGTGGGTATTTTTAAGGGATTTTTAGCTTTTGTTTGTTTCAATGTTTGATTTTTAAATTTTGTTTGGTGGCTTTTTTTTCCTGCTTTTTTGGTAGTCTTGTGTGGAGACAAGAGTATGTTTAGTAAGCATAAAATAGTGTTAGGATTGTTGTTTCTGATCTGAATGTTTCAGCAGTAGCTGAAGGAAGTACTTCACACTCACAATTACTGCCACAGAGACTATCTCCTCTCACCAGCATTTCTCCATTTGTAATCATGTTATGCTTCTGTGCAAATACGGCAATTGTCTATACAGAAGACTCATTTTAAGAGGGCATTTAATGCTTTTTTAGCCTCTTTTACTGTAATTTTAGCTGCAGGAAACACAAAGAAGGCAGCATCACGCAAACAGCTAGCTTTCCATAGATCACCAGGAAACTATGGGAAATGACAGCGGATGATGGGCTCATTCAGGTGAATAACCTGAAGAAAAAACATAGGCAACTTCATTAAATGCTTCCAGAATAAATTTTAGTACTTTTTTTGTTGCTATTAAAATCTATATCAACTGCCTTTCTACAATATTTCTTGTACTTGTAACCTTCTCTCTTTGCATGACTGCCAAGCTTTGTTTTTTTTAAATTCAAAAAGTATTTGTCAGGCAAAATACTGGAAATGGCAGCACTGCAATGAAGTAAAAAAAAGCAATCACTAGAGGTGTGGTTTGCAGGAGATAATTACAAACCCCTGCAGGGCTACACAGTACAGATGAGTGCTGCTGGTATGGTGATTATCCCATAGAGATGCCTTATTGTTATTATTAATTTCGTTCAGCCCTATGTATAAATAATTTATGTTAGTAAATTACTTTGATCTCTGATGGAAACTGTAAGTTAGTGTTAGAAACTTCCAGCTGGGAGGTTCACAGTCATTAACCTATTCATATATAATGCCTAAACACCAATCAAAAGATTCTCTCCATCTAAACAACTTCATAACTTCACTACATTTAAAGAGGATGCAATGGAGCAGAACATAAATGACAGAGACAGTGCTGCTAACACTTCTTCAACTTAGGAAAGGCTATTTGAAGTCCTGTTGAGAACCTGGACTTTTTAGAGATGACTCTTAAGTGGCTCCTGCCTGTTTTGTGCTTCTTCTATTTGTAAGTAATCATGTTTGCCTTGACAGTACACTCTCTTAATGAGCTACAGCGAAAAATGCTATTTATGCAGATTACTCTCATTTGTACTGCAGAATCTGTAACAGATGTATCTACCTTATTAATATAAACATTCTCTATATTTTTTGTGGAAGATACCAGTTGAAGTTGATGCTTGCAGTTCTCTTAGTAAAACAATACCAAAATAACAAGCCACAGCACCATATGCTTTTCCCTAATTGGATATAAGACTCAAAACCAATCAGTATAGGAAGAATATAAACACAGTGAGGTAGGTTTCCAGCTTTGGTACCTGGTTTTGATTGTGAATTTTTGCATAAGCCTGAGAGAAACACAATGTGATGCGATTTATGGACAAACACCCAAAATAATACCATTTTACCCTAATCAGTATTTATAATGAAAGCCCATAATGTTCACTATATAGTTTTCACAGCAACCAAAATCCTTTAAAACTCTGTGGAGAAAACAGGGACAGCACAAAGGTGGGTTATAAGCTAAATTAGTGTCTTTCACACTCAGGAAACCCAGATAAACTGTAATGACAGAATCTCTAATCCTAATTCCCACACTGATGGGCTTCACACAGTTTTAAGGCCATCACATGCTGTCTGCACATGGAGATCTCAAATTCAACAAATTCCTTTTCTTGGCATGTAAGGCATGAATACACTAAGCTTCAAGAAGTGCCACAATAATACTAGTGACAGAATCACATGGATGCAGAAATTGATGACATAGACTGGTCCCAACTTCAATTAAGCCACGGTAGCAAGTGGGTAAAATTAGCAACCCATATACATAGCTGGGATCTAGAATTATGAAAGCATTGCTCCTCCACACCCCACAGAACAAATAGGGATCACACTGGGGAAGGGCAATACTGGTTTGTTGAGCACTCTTTTCTTCTTTAGACATGAAATTTTATTGCTCCTACAGATGTCTGACATTACCAGTTCCAAAGGCACTGCATTTTTGATAAACACATGGTTAAAGAACAAAGCAGAAAATCTCAAACCTGCAATAGGTATAATCACGAAAGAAAGAATCTTCTTCTCTTATATTTGCAAATCAGGGCCCAGATGACCCCATAATATGAAGATGATTCTGCCACAATGAGGCAAAGGAGTGGGAAGTGAGCAATAAGCTCTTAAAACTCAGTTTGCAGTAGTATGCTAGAATAGATGGTGCAGCAGGGAAAGATAAGGAAGAGGAAGAAAAGCTGGAGCTAACATGTCAGCCCTTATGGCACTTCTGCAGACTATCACATGAATATGCATGCACACCAAGTACCACTGTACCCCAAAGTCTGTGCACTACTTTTGGGATAAAACACCAAGAACGAATAGGAGAGGCAGAACTCTCCCAACACTCAGTCAAAAGGCTGATTGCAGAAGTACCCACTTCAGACTTGCAAAATGTTATCTATATATCCACTCAATATAAACCCAAGGGCTTTAACAACTATACCATTAATCTGACAAGCAGAGTAATTCCTTTGCTGTCTAAAAGAATTTCATGCCCGTGAACACAGCAGCCAAGCTGGAAGTAAATAAGTGCTAAAAGCCCCTGGAGAGAAGGCAGAACCTTCTTCATGATTGTTCCTACTCAACTTACAAGAAAATATTTGAAAATAAAATATGGGCAGACAAGTGCCCTACTGCATGGTTCCTTACTCAAGGATCAGTCTGTGTTTTGTCTTGCAAAATGGAAGTACAGAATATCTGTGATTGAAAGACTCTCCTGTTTGCTTTTACTAACTTTTTCTTTCAGAAGAGTCTTCATAGATCATACTCTCTTCAAAAATGCACACTTGGCCATAAAAGGAAGCCCCTGATAATGTAAGTGCAGTTACAAGCCATGCAACAAGTAAATTAAGCAGCGAAGTGAAATAGGTTATAGCATGAGAACTTGGAAGAAACAGAATTTTCGAGGCAAAGATCTAGAGAGCTCACTTTGGACCCTGTAGAAAAGGGACTAGCAGTGACAACAGGCTAAAGAGACAGAAAAGAGACTGGTATTAGGCAAAGAGAAAACAGAAATAGAAGCAAAGGTCCATGAGGCAAGCCTTGAAAAGGAGAAGTTCTAGGGCAGACAGGGAATAACCTTTCAAATGAAGTGAATTTATTAAAGGTATTGGGAGGTGGTATCTGTAGGCGTAAAGTCATGCTATAAAGTATAAGTGAGGAAGAGCCAAAAGAAGGGGCTTAATTGCATATTCCTTTTGACTGATTTTCGTACCACAGTCCTACTCTGACTCTTTGTGATACAACTTTTCTGTGCCAGCACTACTTTTAACCTTTACTTAAAAGGAACAGACCTATTAAGATGTTTCTTTGCAATGAAAAATACCTACTTTTTTTCCTTCTTTCCCCCCAGCCCCCTCTGAACAGCACTACTTGAAACAGAAATTCGTGATACATCTCTGTCCTCTTACTGCAATATATATAAGCAGTGGATTGTATTTCTTTTAACTTCCATAACTATATAATATTCCCCAACACAATGGTAAATTGGACTTGAAAGCAATTTGGGCAATAAATTTGAACCAGCCAATGTTATTAAAAAATAAACAAACTAGGTTTTGTCAGCTTCCTCCTTTTAGTCCTCTTACTACATTTTTAACTATTTAGAGAGAGTACTTCAATTACTGCTTTCTAAAAAGCAGGGAAAATGGAAAGAGAAAACACTGTTATTATTAACAGAAAATGACACTTCACAGTCATCAGTTTAAAAGCATCACAATCACGTTTCTTGCAAAATGAGAAATGCTGTGGCTGAAGGTAGCTGAAATCAAAGATTAGCACTTTTGTTTTCCAGACAAGAGACCACGCTACCAAACATACCAAGTTCTTAAATAAACAAGAAGAAAATGAATTTCTTAAATAAATGAGAAAGGGAGGAATGAATGAAAAGAATCATATATGGCTGAACAGTATTGCCTGGTTTTCTACAACTCTTTGCCTACCCAAAATGCTTGCAGCTGGCTGCTCTGCTTTAATGATTGCATGTTGCTCTCTTTTGCCACTTGGCTTCTCCTCAGCTCCTGCCTGATCGTATTTCTAAATGTCACTCACGTCTATGCAGGCCAGTGCACAAAACAAAATTGATTTCACTGAATGGCACACTAATATTATTACTTTTGACAGCATGGAAAACTTATTAACTACAGTATGTCACAAGGCTAGTCTTCTAGTGAGTAGTTTAAGTACAACACTGAAAGGAAATGTAATACATTTGAAAGATTTTTTTTCTTGGCTTATCAGACACTGTGAGAAGTCAAATCACAAAGCTTTGCTCTAATTATTAGAATATTATATATGCACTGCAATCACTCTACAGAAAGTTATCGTCCTCCTGTGATAGGGCAATAGGAAGCCACATTACAGTACTCTTGCTTGATTTGAAAATTTCTGTAGTAAGTATAAGCTTAATGATCAGTTAATGTAGTGTCTACTACCAAGAGGGTCTTCAGTTTCCAAAGGTGATTGAATTAAAAGCTTTAGACTATGAATTGGAATGACAGCATACATCCAAAAATATATAGGATCAGTAGACAGTGGAGAACTGCAATTAAGAATCAAAATAAATAGCAATTTCTTACTTGTATGCATATGTATACTACTGCATGTGGTACTGTACTAAAAACCTGGCATAAACAGAGTCCTTGCTACAGCAACCATACATTATTGATAACCACCAGACAGAACAAACCGATTTGAACAAACTAGTAAAAGTGGGAATGATTGGTATGATGGAATGAGTAATCATCTACGGCTGCTGGTAACTGAAATTCATCAGCACCAGGGAAAGACTATCAGGTAAAATCAGTGCCTCCATTACTGAAGCCAACAGTATATTTCTATTTGTTCTGCAAAAACCATAAAGTGAAATTCGGTGGAATTCATGGATTAGCTTCACAAGCAGCCATCTTCTTCCCTTTACTGAAGCTGTGAACAAAGTACTAAGACATAAAGACCTTGCCACTCATACCAGTTTCAGCTACATCATAAATCAATGTTGGCTGATGTCCTCCTTTCTCTTGGCTCTTGCTTGCTGCAGTGCCAGTTCAGCTTTCATGTTCCTCCATAATATCCCCTAGCACTACCTGCAGTTCCCTTCCATGACCCCCATCACAAACCTCACACAACAGAGCAGCCTCCTCCAAAATTTTCCAAATTGGCAATTAGGAAAGAGGCAATACATACTGTCATTGTTTTAAAACTAGAAACTTGCTGGCTAGCTAGGGGCAGACCAAACAGAACATATGATGATCTGCCACATGCTCAAGGGTTTCCCCAAACAGGGTAAGAATCTGAGGATCCATCTTTGTCAAGGCATTGCATTCCTTTACACTTACAGAAACTTTCTTACCATGCTCTCAAACTTCCAGGGCAGCACACAATACAATTTTGTGCCAAAACCAGATTGTACCTTTATTTTCACACAAAGACAACTCAGCCACACAGAAAAGCAAGGACTCCCACTGCACTACAGCAGGGACCTCAAAAGGAAGGGCTGCAAACCAAGGAATGGCACAGCAAGATGAAAAGGAAAGGGATTTGCTAATGAGAAAACCACAGACAGCTGATCTAAGTTGACAGCTGGTAGGTGAAGACTTATAACAAGTCAGTTCTCCACCTGTAATTTATCAAGGTGAAGATTTTCTTTCATGTAAAATTTCACCCAAGCCAATGTCATCTTTTTTTTCCATTCACTACTTCTGTGCTACAAGCACAGGTAGGATTCAAAGTCCCTTTCTGTATCATTGCTTTTCATTTGGAAAGTTTTCTCACATTGTCCTCTTTTACTGATTTTTGTACTGAAGACTTTTCCAGAGCATCAGAACTGCCTAAACATGAAGTGGGGTAAAGGATATGCAGCTGGAAAAGAGGCAAGCTGAAAACCCTCAGAAAAGCTCTTGTTCTAGTGCTCCATAGTTTGAGGGAAGTCAGAAATATGTAAAATAGTCTCTCAGCTATTCAGTATTTTTGTCTTTGGTTCCACTTGAAATGAAGAAACTAATACATGTCACCTACTAAAATGCCTTGCACTATATGTCTTAAGTTCATCATGTTAAATGTTTGTGTTTAGTTCAAGAATGAGGTCCTTCAAACTAGTGCTACATATTCAGATCTATTGACTTACCCTTACTAGGCTTATATTCACTTCTTAAACTAAGCATTCAAACATTTATTTTTATGAAACTACTGGAAGATATTCAAGTTGTTGGATAATATATAGGGGTAAACTCCTCTTTTGTTACTCTACTTCTCCTGACTATTTCACTTTGAAAAAGTCTCTAAACACATTCTTTAGGAAGAGAAGGCAGCTCATCAAAGGTCATCGTAGCAATCCGTACCACACACTCAATTTTATTAATCTCTTCAGTAAAAAGAAAGAGTTCATTGCAATTATTTAAAAATCTAGGAAAGAAAACTGCACTTATCATAAGATCTCTGGCTCAGTGATGTTCATTTTTAATAAATCTTAGACCACAAGGGAAATAAGGCTGAAACAGTGCTAATGTTATGCTCATCTTACTCAAAAAAAGCCAAATAGGATGAAGGTGGTATCTGTCAGTTACTGTCTTTTATCAAACCCAGACGAAACAAAAGAAGAACTCAAAGAAATTTGTATTAACGTTGATTTAAAGGATATAAAATATAATGAATGTGAACTCACATTGTTTTATGGAAAAAGGTCAACTAAAACCAGATTCACTCTTTGGTAAGATTGAAAATTTGATTGATGAAGGAAACATGTAAATATTTTTTATTTTTTCTCTTCAAGGTCTACTGCTGTTTTTATAGATGGGGAAGACATTTTGCTGACAATGGAGACAGGCAATATGAAAACTATTATAAAGTAAATAGTAATGCAACAGGTTGGTCAGAAAGAAAGTGCTTAATCAATTACCTGTAACCAGTCACAAAGAGGACATTTTCATACAGCCAAAAGCAAATTTTCTACATTCTAAGACAAAGAACTCAAAAACTTTTGCAAGTATCTTCTGAATCAGAAAATGTATCTTACAAGGCAGTACCTTCTGCTGACAATCCAGGGTCATAAACTACCGAATAAACTGCTAACGTAATGCTGTGCAAAACAATGAACAGTAGACATGATCAGAAGAGGCTGGTGACTTTGTCTGCCTCGCAAAGAAAAAAGGATACTGCACACAGTTCTTGTGTACACATGATATTTTTTTTTTTCAGATGCTGGAAACTACAAAGACAGTAAAAAGTCACGACTCTTATTGGAAAAATGAAAACCTGATTTTGAAAAACATAAAAGATTCATTTCTGCAGCTTTCTGAAAAGAGGATTGGATGTGACTTGATTACAGTGCATAAATACTGTAGAAAAGAAGAAGCATCATGTATTAAATGGCTTGAATCTACTGCAGAAGGGCATAACAAGAACCAGTGAGAGTAGAAGCCAGTAACAGCCAAGTAACGTACACATTTTTAACACAGATAGAGTACTGCTGAAGCTATAAGTGATGTGTTATTTTCTTCATCTATTTATGTCTTAAAATCAGAAACTTTCAAACTCTTTGGCTTTAAAGACCCTCTAAGAGTTTTCCAGTGGAGGTGCAAAGCTGCCTGTAACAAATATTGGTCTGCTGTCAGCAACGTCCTCTTTGTATACTTTGCCAGCAAGGTCTAACGCAGATTTTTCTTTTTTTTTTTGGTTTTGAAAGTCAGGATGCCATGAGGAAATCTGAGCTTTTGGAGTCTGCATTATCCCATGCAGCCAGGACAAAATGCCAAGGGCTGAGAACCAGACAGTTTCTAACTCCTTGCTCCAAAACCAAGCAAGGTCTAACTTTCAAGCTGGTAAGGGGGTTTCCTTGTGCCACCTTCCTCTCAACTTGGTGCTCGGAAAACACTATTAGCTCCAGGATGCTGCCTGTTTCCTAGATTGAGTTGGATTACAGGAGGTTCTTTGAAATGTTCCTTGAAGCTCTAGGAGTCCTCCAGATTTAGGGCAAACAATACCACCTAATTTAGAGAAATGCCTAAATGAATTGGTAGGCAATAGTACTATTTCTAAACAAAACAATGTTTTTTTGAAATGGGAGACTTTTTTCAGAAAGAAAATTTTAATGTTAGCTAATACAAATGAGCCACATGTCATAGAAAACTTGCCTGCTCTAAAACATCACAGAAAATTAATGTCTGTCCTGGTAATTAATGTGAAAATTTGAGTCAGTAAAAACACTTTCAGCATAATCCACTTCTAAATCTGGGCTGGGCATTAACAGACAGGGATGTCAGCTGCAGACCTCAGGGAACTCCCACAAAAATGAGCTGCTGCCACTTTTGCAGCTCAGACTCCACTCATCAACAAGAGATCCTCCTGTTAATTTTCACAGTTACTGAAGAAGATACAGAAAAACAGAGGTAAAATAACTGGATTTCAGACAACCAGAAATAATTTAAGTAGCACCTAATATTAAGGACAGCTCAGGTGCTGTCTGCTCGTTGCCAGCCATAGCACTGAGAAGCTGCAGTGCCATGTTCTGTACCAGTGGCATCAAAAGCAAGTTATAAACCCCATATAATGGTAATCATACTGGGAATGGCTTGAGTCAGAATTTTATGACTAGGTCTTTGGACAAGAAGAATCAAACTCAAGGTCAATCACAAGTGGAGAAGGGCACAGAGAAGGGTTCCCAAATTTAATTGCCTTTATCAGTGTTAGTGGAAGTTGCAATATCTCCTAATTCCATTCCATTGTAGGCGAACGCATGCAGCCGATCAAGCAGCAATAACACCGCCAACTCTCTCACTGTTAGTTAGGAAACTTCTGTCTCTGACATTATTTCTATAATTGTGATTGCAGACATAATTGTCAAGGAGAACATCTTGACCTCTACGTTACTGGATTCAGTTTCAGGTACATTTTTTACTCTAGCTTTAGACCAGCAAGAAGCACATGCAGAACATATCTGGATCCAAAAAGAGATGGGAAACGGATTTCATTTGCACACTGACAATTGGACTTCAAAGCGAGTTGTGTTCTGCTCTAGTGAGACAGCAGTAGTAGTTCTGTTGCAGAGATCATACTCCAGCCCTCTACAGGAAAAAAAATCGTACTCTGAAAAGTCTGGCAATGGAAGGGACAAAACAACTACAGTACCCCTCCATCCCTCCAGTGAGTGAGCCAGCCAGGTAGCCCTGAGAGCTTCCCTAGTCACAATCACAAAGTAAGCTGCAGAAGGCCACTGAAAAGGAAGAGGAGAGAAGCACAGATGCACTAAAGTCACCCTGCTGCATTACCTGTAACACAGTCACAACACATCAGCCACTGTTAGGGGTTTCTTTGGCCTTTGGTAGAAGACTGACTTATATGGTACAACTGAACAGGAAACTGTAGGACTGTTATTGCTTTCTGTCATCCATTCAGCCTAGAACTAAGACCTGGTAATACTTTCTAAATTAATGTACTCTACCTCTTGAAACATTAGCATAAACTAAATGAAAGTCTAATACCATTGAACTGAAAATACAGTCTTATGTTCCGGATTCTAACTGTGATTAGGGCATTTGGTGCTAATTCCTGTCACAGGTACAATGCAAAGTGCTTCAGATACCAGTTAAGCTCATTGTTGAACTAAAAGAAAACACAACAGGCTTTGAAAAGAGGTTAAACGGTTACTATGGTAATCTCTGACACTGTCTAAATTAGTGTTTAAAAGGTGATAGAGAAAAAAAAAAAAGAAAATGGTTAATCCCTTTCTTTCTTGGACCACTGTTCCTAAACCTTTGTCTCCCCTTTTCAAAAAATACATCTTTCTCTGATGCTTCTGGAAGTCAAAATCTTCTAGTTTTACGTGGAGTGGGCACAAAAAAGCAAAGGGATTGGAGTGGCATACAACTCCTCCTCAGCCTTCTAGTGAAAATGCTGCTGTCTTTGTGAGACCTGCTCTTGCCTCATGACTGTAAAAATGCCACTCTCTGTCCTGAAGATCCTTCTGATGACACTGCAGCTTCCCCTAGCTCCTGATCCTGGTTTATACCAGCAATCAGATAACGATTTTTGTCAGTGTTGGTTTGGAAAAGTAGGGGAGAAAGGGAAATAAGGTATTAGCCTCGACTACTGTGAAGCTTCTGCCTAGAATCCCAGTGAGGCCATTTCTGCCTCTGGATTATGCATTCACTGATGCCGACAGTCAGAAAAATAAGACATAGAAGTCCAGCTGGAGAACAATGCTGAACAGTTCCAGGTATAGCACATTCTGTGGTCCTTTCACACTCATCAGCTGATCCTACAGACCCATTTGCAAACTCTCCCAGAGTACAGAGCTTTATACTTGGGAGTACACAATTATATCTGTATTTCCCGGAATTCCTTCTGCAGTTTCCATCCAAAACATCTCTTCATACTCTAGCTTGAGATGAGTTTGATCCCTCTCAGTAGCTTTCTCAAAACTCTACAAAAAAAATATTCAGAACACTGCTTTCCAATCGCCACTGTACATGGCTGTGTCTTTGAACTTTAAAATACCCTATGCTTGAGCAATAAAACCCTGCACAATAACATTAAGATGTGGAGGCTGGGAATTGCCCACTGCTCCTTCCTTTGGCCTTGTAATTTTCTACAAGGTTCTCAGCAATATACTTTGTCTGAAACAAATATTATTATTATTTTGTGTATTATGGGTCATTAGATGCTTAGCACCTAGTGTAGGATCTACTATTTCAGCACAGTTTAACCTCAAGATGCCCTTCTGCACTTGGAAGAAAAATGGTAATAATGTTTTTGACAAATAAGCAATACATGTTTTTCTGATCTCAGAATGAATATTGTCCAGGAACAGAAAGGCCCCAGAAGAGCCTGAATTTAACACTATCACAGAGCTTCTCCTTCTTTTATACCGTCCTCTGTATTTGAATTTAATATCTGTAAAGCCAGACAGTCTGAGATGAATCAAGACAAGTTCCCTTTTGATTTCTAGTACACCAATTACATTCTTTTTATTATAACACAAGAATGTCTCTGACCTCCTAAGGTGTCTCTTCCAGAGAGGGAGTTAAGAAAGAGAATACTCAACAAAGGTATACAGTTGGATTGTCAGCACTTTGAGTATGAAAGGCTAGAAAAGACATGCATAATTCTAATGAGCTGAAACAGTACCCTAACAGCTCTACTTGAATCATATTGTTTTATCTTTAAAATTATTTTAGCATCTTCAATTTCAAGATGAAAAACAACTAATTAACTGCTGAAGAATTTTACAGCAGGCTTGCTTATTCTCAAACTTGAGAACTTCTATTTTGTTCCCTGTCTCAGTAGGAAATTCAGTTCCTTGGCAGGACAGATGCTGCACTTATAATGTTGAACAGGCATTCAACACACTCTGTTTACTGTATAAACTCTTCACAAAACCTGAAAATTAAAATTTCCTTAGATTTAACATTTTAAAGTTTTAATTGGGTGTAAGAAGAAGTGAACTTGAGAAAATAATATGAGTAAACACCATGAAGAAAACATAGTGTTCCAATATAACACACAGCTAAATAAAGGAGACCTCACATTTTAAAATTTGTCTGACACTCTGACAGCACCTCGATAGGGATAATGATACTTTCTTTTGCAAAGCACTGTGCTATCTGCAAAGCTGTAAAAGAACTAAGTGTTATTACCAGAGATGGGAAAGGGCTATTAGATCATCTGTCCATCTCTCATGTAACTATAACAGAAAATAACAGTGATTTGCTGCTGTAATTTGACAGCGATTTTTGTAAAAATGTCCTTTCCTCTTAGATCTCTGAAAGTTTCAGTTCTAAAGAGTCAATAAGCTGGGTGGCTCACCAACTTTGTCAGTCTCTAACTTCTATGAAGTATACCAAGGTATTAAATACACCAGTTTCAGGCCCACTTTTTCACCTCCTTCCTTCACCTTTTATTTGTTGACAAGGAAAGAAAGAAAAATCCTCATGAACAGCACAGTCGAGCTTCACAGAACTGCTCTTTCACTCTCCAGCTGCAAAACGCTTGCCTCTCACCCCTTTCCAAGGCAATCCCGTAGCATCTCTCCTGCTTGGGATTGTGCATCACGTAGGAGTGACGCTGGTGTTTTCCAGCAGACTTTCCACTCAGAAGCCTTGTAAAAAATATACCCATCATCACTCACTGTGGTATGAGCATGCATCCATCATGTAACTTAACTATGGTGGATGCCTGCTCAGATAATGCATAGAGTCTCATGTGATAGCAGTTGTAAAACAGCTGCAGAACTCTTGGTGGTGGATACTGTCAGGTCAACAAAGATCCTTCTCCTTCCGATCTAATGCCCTGCTTCTCCACTGCTTTCAAGGGAAAGAATTGTTTCTGCTCTTCCTTATATTCCCTAAAATTTCTTGGCATGCTTGCTACAACAGGTTTTCAATTTAAGTGCCAATATAACAAAATGTCTGGAGGGAAATCGGCTGAAGTATTCAGAAGATGACTCTCAGTATGATTCACACTGCTGTGAGCAAAGAAGAGGTCTGTCTGTCTGGCCTTCTGTACTGGAGTGATAACAGATATTGGATGCAGTGTGTACTCAGATAAAGTTAATGGCAATGACATCTGGTAGGTGACAGAGAGGAGCAAACTCCTGTGATCTGCTTTTTAACACTCTGTGCCCAAACCATTATATGTCAGACTTGGCAAAAGTGAATAACCTTTTAATATCTACCACTCCTCCCTCCCACATTCTGAGTCAAATGAGACTGAAGAACTACTAGACACAAGGACAACAGAACTATAAGAAGCCAAGGAAAAACGATCCAAGGCATGCAGCTCATTAGTTGTGGCCTCCTCAATATTTAGGAGTCATTGCACATTCCCAAAGCCCTCTCACAGTCATAACAAATGCTTACATAAAGGCTTGTACCTTCAAAGTACTTCACCAACATAAATATATTAATAAGACCTTTCCCAGAAGAGAACGCAGTGTCAGAGAGATGTCATTCAAATTGCTAGGCTGTGAGAGGTAGAGCTTAATATTATTTAATTAAACCTTCATCCTCGGTCTTCAATTTCAAGCCCATTTAGAAAAAAGGACAGAACGTATAGTGGAGCTTTATGAGCAAAAAGAAGAGCTTGCAAAATTATTTTGCCCCCTATGATGGAAGTGTTAATTAAATTGTAATTCTGTGATGTGCATCAACTGAATTTGACATAAACTAAAAATGAGATTTTTATATTCAGTTTGACTGATGCCACCTAGATAGTTCTTTTAAAGTTACTGGTGACAACTGCCACTGATTCACTTTGGTATATATCTTGTCTAGGGGTCATAATTAAAACATTAAGGATACTTTGGCAACTTATACTTAATTTCAAACATATTTAGAATTATAATTAGCACTAGGTTGCTGAGAACTTACAAACCTGCCTAAGTAATGTAAGGGCAAGAAAGGAAATAAAGTCTGTCTTTCTTCCAATATTGCAGATCTTATGCAGATGTGCTTTTCAAGGACAAATTCATTACACAATTATAATGTGTAATAGTCTACATGTTACAAAAAAAAGATATTTTGTTAGCAATAGAATTACATTTGTCATAAATTTTTGGATGAAAGCCAGTTGCTTGGGTTTTAATTTGTTATTTTAGTAAGCCAGACAACCATACTGTGTTCATGATCACTACCAAGAGACAAACGTGTCTGCTGCTACACATCTGGTATAGGTAAATCATATTAGCCTTCATATGCACCGTGCTGTATTTGCTAATTCTGGAACCAAGGTACTTCTTGGCTGCAGCTATATCTGTCGTGAATTCTGCAACACCTGCTGTGTCAGATGATAATCCCTTTATGCAGATAGGATCTCTCCCATCCCTACTTATTATCACTTAAAATATACTAGAATTTGCTTGGAATCTTTGCTGAGGAGCAGGGATTGGAACATCAAAGATGGTAAGGTACTTGACTCAAATATGGAATATGAATGACATTTCATGTGAAACACAACTCCCAAACTGCTCACAGATGTACGTCTCTTGGTTCTTGGTAGAGATTTCTCTTCCAAATTGGGCTAAGCAATTATTTGAATCTGGATCAACATATGTATGACAGAAGTAGAGATTCCATAATGGAGCAGAAATAAGTGAAGACTGTTTGGATTAAACACACTTTAATCTAGGCTAGGGAGTAAGTGGTTTTTGTAGGATCACTTTTTATTTGTACAGTGAGCTAATGAGCTGTTACAGACCAGCTACATATAGTTTATAGAAAACTAAGATTAAAGAGTCTCCATATAATCCAAGTTATGATCTTTTCCTATATTGACTAGATACCTTGCATGCTTGAGCATCAAGATGCAAAAATAAAACAGGCAATCTCCTTTAGTATGAAAAAAATACTTCAGGAGTTGGTGTAAGCACAGTTTTTCATGATGTTTTCATAGGATCATATTGCCTAGCTCCTTATAAATAAAATAGCCATGTTTTGGTAGCAACTTTGAAAAAGTTCCATCAAAAAAGTGTAAAAATAACAGTGGTTTTCCTGCATACACAGTACAAGAAATTTGAAGAAAGGTGAGAGCAACGTAGATTTCGTCCCTACAGCAAACTTCAAAGCTCTTGTAATACTCTTTTAATATCCAAATACTTCCAGAATTATTTATTTTAATTACCTCCTTCTGTTTTAATAAATGGTATTTTCCAAGTCAGAACGCATTTCTGGAAGTAGCTAACACGCTCAATATCTATTTCAAGCAATGTTTTTATCATATTGTATTAGCAGGGTATGAACTTTATGAAAGCAACCAAGCAAATGAGTCAGGTCTTACTGTGGATGTTAGCTAGAAAACTTAAGAAACAACTTTCTATGCAATAAGGCAGATGAAACCCCACACTAATCTATAACACATTATCCGTAAGCTGCACATAGGCATATATTTGTTTAAAATGTAAGTGTTATAAATATAAATGTTAGAAATGTTCTAAAAGCTTGAAGTTATAATACAAAGGTAGTGTCACTTCCTTTTTGCATAGTGTTTTGCTTATTTTATGTGTTTTGAAACAAAAGCATGAAACACTTAGAAATCACACAGAATAGTGTAATAAAAGACCAATTTGTTACTTAATAAAATTTGGAAAGATTAATACACTTCAATTTCACATTTCCAGCTTTCTGGTATGCTGAGCACTTAAAAGAACAGGGCCCTTGAACTACAAACTTCCTTCATCTCTTTTTTTCATTTTCATATTTAGCTCTAAGACTGGAAGAAAAATGCCCCACATAGCAAGGGTACTGCTGTCACCTGCAAAAAGAGAGCCCTGCAAATATTGCCACTATGAAACAATGCCATGCAGAACAGTCTGAATGTAGCAGTGGCTTTCAAATCAATAAGCACTTAAAAAAAGCCATCTGAAAATGCAGTCTTTAAAAACAAACACTCAGAAAGGCAAGACTGAAATCCACCATTTTGAAAATCTGAGAAAGCTGCATGGCTCTGCATCTGCTGCTGTTTTTGCCACTTTTAGTCTAAATCAATGCTCAGGTTTTCATCGCTTGTGAGAAGGAAAGATTTCCTTCAGAGATTGTCCCTTTAATTACCAAAACTAAGGTTTGAATCCAAAGCAGTTTATTAGCTGAATTAGACAATGAGAAACTCAGACTCACGATTCCTTCACCTCCCACCAGAGAATTAAAGCATGCTATGCACTCTGAGTGGGCAAGTACTGTCTATCAATCAAAAGGAAAAATAATGTCAAAATGAGTACAAAATGGTTTTATAATAAGCAAAATGTTGGATGTATGAGAATGAACAATCTCACAGGATGCACAATCTGGTGATGAAATATTTCCAAGAAGTGTCCTGTGCACATGTAGCACTATACCTAATAAATAATGAATCCAAGGGATGTTGACAATGAGAGGAAAATAAGAAAGATGATAAATATTTCAGTAAGATGCCATTCCAAGGTTTTTGTAAAATTCATAATTATAATCAAAGGATATCATTGAATAGCATTTCAATAAAACTGTAAGGTATTTCAATGGAACCCTACCATTATAATCAAGTACATTAAGATGTCTTGAGATGCAAACGCTGGAAACCATCAAGAAACCTAAATGTATACCACTTATAATGCAAATGCAAGTTCTATATACCAAAAATGCACAAATTCAAGAAAAAGTCAAATTCATGAAAACATTTTTAATATGTTGCATAAAGTATCAAAAAGATTGAATTAGCACAGGAGAATGTCGCATTCGATGAGTATTGGAAAAGATGCTTATCAAAAATTTATCAGGTGAAGTAAGTCTGAGAAATGCTGATAACAGATGGGAGCTGTCTCAGCAAAAAAAAATGTTTGTAGTTTGTCTGCTTCTCTAGGTGAGGATAAAAGTGTTCTGGAAAGCAAAAAAGTCTGATTTTTCTTACCTCTTCTTTCTCTGCACTTTGCAAGTCCCTCCACTCCTCAGTGACATGACCGAAGTCCACTGTGTTCATTGCAACTTTATATTCCCCAATGATATCATGTTTGGAGAAACGATCAAAGTCATAAACTGCCATCACTAAAGTTTTTCCACCCAGTTCAGAGTATGGCACCTGCAAAGACAAGAAAATGACAAACTCTGCATTTGAGACAATAAAGATTGGTCCACCACAATGCAAAACTATTTCTTTGGTTTATCAGCTGTCATCTCAGGTAAATTGAACTGCAGAGAAAATTATGAGGTGTATTTGTTTCAGAGTCACCAGATGCAGTATTTCTTGAGACACGGCTCTGGCACTCGATAGAACAATGTGGCAGCTCACTCATCACTCCTGGGTTTTTCTCATTCTACTTCAAATCATTTTGTGGGTGATGAAACTGAAACAAGAAGCCAAATTACTTGCACTGAAGACACATGAACTTTTCACACAATGGTGTTTTTTCCTCAATAAATCACCTGTCATCACTCAGAGCTGGCTAGCTCCCAGACTGATGAAAAAAACAGAACTGGCTTACTATATATGACACAAAGTAATTAGACACTGGATAGTTCTCTTACAGTACCAATATGTATTACTTACCAAGGCATATTTTTCAGTACTACACCTTTCACATATTAGACACTGAGATGCTTTCTAAGTCACTAGAAATTGTGGTGGCAGAAGGCCAAGTTCTGACTAATTCTCCAGTTGTTCTCATGTGGTTCAGACAGATGCTATAGGTTAGATGTTTATGAGTCACATTTTTAATATTCAGGTGGAGACATGCAGTTCAGGTAAGCTACACCTCAGTGGCCGTCTGAAAAGGTCTGATTTAGGAATTGTTTGGATTTATGTGAACACTTGGCCAATCTGAATATATTCTGCAAGTATAAACGGTTTCCATGGAATTCAGGAAATATTTTTTAGTTCATTATCTATATAAAAAGGGAAGTGAAAGCGTGGCATTACCATTGGCTTTGTTAACCTCTATGTTCTGGTCTGTTTAAACCCTAGGACTGTTGTCATTCATTACTGTTTGGCTTCCACTTGGTTATTAAAATACTTACTAGTAAGTAGTAATTTTCCCTTTACATAACATCTTATATAACATTTAAAATAAGCTTATCAAGTTGAGAGCCAGATCTAGATTCCATTATTGAGAATAGTTTCAGTGGTACATGGTTGTGTATTTTAGTAAATACTACAGAAAAATCTATTTTAATCCTGTAAATTATCTGTAGCTTCTAAAAAGCTAGAAAGGGCAAATGTATGTCAAAGGAAAAATTCTAAATAATGTTAGTTTTATTTTTACACAGCCTCAAAAACAGGAGAAGAAAAATGTTCTAAAGTTTATTTCTCTGTTAGTTTACAATACCACTTAATGGATCCTGGTCATTTGGAATGCATACAAAGACTACATCCATCATTGTTTACCTTTTTATACTTGACATCAGTAAAGCTCATTTTAGCTACCTTCCTTTTTAAATGTTTCCTTCATTTATTACTTCTAAAGTAGCTTCAGTCTCCAGCTTTGTTATGGACTATAAAGGATGGCCTCAGCTCTCATGAAGGGTTGCTCCCTCTCCCCGTTTTCTGCTCAGACATAATCAGTCTCTTTAACTTGAAGCAAGTGAGGCCTTGGTAGAAGGACACGTATACAGGAGTGTTTTTTTGGCAGAGATATGTCATTCCTCTAGACATGAACCCTGTTCCCACTTTGGATCTGAGGAGGAACACCTCCTTCTGCCAGGCTGGTGTAGTCCAGCTAGGATCACTCAGTTTCCTTTTGGCAGTGCAGTGTGAGTACATAACTCACACAGCTGCAGTCTGACAAATGCCTGCACCCTGGAACACCACCATGGATGTTTGAGAAAAAGAAATGAAAAAGGTAAGGAATAAGGTTCAGGGTTCAGGACGCAATACAGCAGAAATACAAGTCAACTCATTCCCATTAGCCATACTTTGGGAGGATGGCAGGCAGCTCACAGCTGTGCCCTGTGAGAAGGCAACAGCACGGGCCTGGGCTGCCTGGTGGGCAGCACTGCCTGAGAGGTGGGAAGGATGCCAAAAGAAGCTGCACACCACCTGAAGTGGGGCACAGGAGGAAAGCTCTGCGCAAGTAAATGAGATACTGTCAAACAGTTCCCACGGAAGTTGTTATTACAGTTGCAGTTCCAGTTAAATGGTCACTGTAGTCCTCAGAACAATGACAGTACTTGGCATGCTCTGCTGGTTTTCTCTCAAGTACAGACCACAGACCACAGGGGATGGATAGTAAGTGCCATATTGAGAAGCACCTAAACACTCTGTCAGGTCTGGCATGGAAAAAAACCTATTCTCTGGAGCAAAAAATTTAAATATTAAAGATGTGACTTACAACAAGTGGACATTATAGTCCAGAAGTGGCTTATTTGATTTATAACTTGTGTCTTCATCTTAGATGACAGCATTATTGGTTCTTTCTTTGCTTTTTTGAGCTGCACGGGAATATGTAATTTAGAACTCTGTTTTCTTTTAAATACTCTCTTAGGAAAGCTCAAGAAAGAAATAACTCCCCACGAAAGATTACTTTTATGAACATCTTCAAGGAAAAAATAAGCTTATATATGCAGTAGTAGTTCTGGCCTACAGGGATATCTTTCTCATTGAATGATTTCATAGCCTGAGTCTTTCACTGTTCCTGTTTTCAATCTGCAGCTGTCATATGATTGGGCACAGAGAGAAAGGCCTAAAGTAACAGCAGAGGAATGTATATTAGGAGAAGCCCTGTGAAACATGCTGTACAATATTCCTTTATTCTATTTAACTGGGGTTCAAATTCAGCAGCAGTTTTAGAAAAACACTATTAATATATACTATTAGAATGATGTAAATACTGCAGTGTAAGGCTTAGCTACATTTATTTAATTCATATTTTACTAAACTTGAGACAGGATTTCTTTTCATACATAAAGTAGCATGGCAAAGAACTTCTATGATAAAGTCTGGCAAGATTAATCTGCCATGTTGTCCTTCACCCATTTACTTCCCTTGAGTTTTAATTTACATTTCAGGAAAGGTTATCCTGAATTTCATAAATCAGAGGACAAAAATATTTAAAGAAAATATTAGTCTAGTGAAATTTACATGACATTTGTCAAAGTGTCACTGTTTTCCGAATTTCTTGTACATTTTATCCAGCCATAAAACATGGATCAGATTGTCATCTATCAGGATAACCAAAGTGCCTAAAATCAAACCGTGTCTTTTAAACCTATCTGATCCTATATTATAGCAGGGTTGAGTATCACGGCTTTCTTCAACATGAAAAATCATTTTGCTGCAGTTATCAGTTAACTAAGACATCTAAATTCCTAGCCAAGCATGAGATAAATAGTGGTTAAATTAAAAAGTACCAATAATTATCAAAAACTACCTTGAATGTAAATTGCTCATTGAAAACAGGGTTAAGGGTCTTTCTGTGGACTTTTGTCTCATATTTCTTCTTCTTATCAGGCAGCAGGAAGACTTTCACATAGGGATCAGATGTACCACCCATATCTAATGCAGGCAGCTCAGCTGCTTGAATAATCCCAACCAGAAGCTGGAAAGAGAGAAAAACAGCAGAATGAAATTTCAAACAGATATTTATAAAAGTACTGTAACAGAGTAATGCATATGCAGACTCTATTTCTGGTCTAGGAGAAACTGTACC